>VUQS01074864.1:0-22720 GCA_015108495.1 Heterochromis multidens
AAAAAAAATATTACAAACTAAAAAAAAAAAAACGCCACGTCCAGATGAACAGATTCAACTTTTTGGGAATATTGGTTTCAGCTTTGGAAAAATGTGATACAAACTGATTCATCAAAATAAATAAAAATAATCAAGAGTTGCAACCCTAATGTTTGCCAGTCAATTACTCTGACACCTTTGAAACTGCATGACTATCAAAGAAGAGATTTTTCAGTTGAGTATGGAGTCCTAGGTATACCTGTTCATCTACTTGTTAAGGAAATATCTAATCAGACTATCACATGGCAGTAGCTCAATATATTTAGGCATGAAAAAATGACAAACGGCCTCCACAGTCAGCAGATCTCAATCCAACAAAGCACCTCTGGGATGTGGCGGAATGGGAGATTCACATCATGGATGTGTGGTCGACAAACCTGCATCAATTGTGTGATGCTATCATGTCAACATGGACCAAAATCTATGAGGAATGTTTCCAGAACCTTGTTGAATCAATGACACAAAAAATTAAGGCAGCTCTGAAGGCAAAAGAGGGTCCAAACCAGTACTAGCGAGGTATACCCAATGAAGTGGCCAGTGAGTGCATAATCATGTACACGCTGTGCAGCATCTCTGTGGGGACTCGCCTTTCTCTAATCTGAATCCCCCCCAATCCCCAAATCACAAAATACACAAATGCAGTGTAGCAACATTATTATTTAGCCTGAAGACATTTAGGGTATTTAGCCTTATTTTTTGTCCTCACCCATAAGATTAGCCCTCCCAGCATGTGGGAATTAATTGAAAGCTCTGTAAGACCTCCAAATAATCCATTATGGAGCAACAAACAAACAAGCAAACCAAAAAAGGCAGACTCTGGGAGAAATGTTTATTGGAGAAGGACAATGTACAATGAAAATGTGCTTTAACAGAGTAGCAGCAATCTAAGACAAAGTGAAAGAACACAAACTCAAACATACCACAAGGATTTTAATTACCCTCGCAGCGGGACCATTAGATGTAATGGTGTGCAGATAAACAGACAGAAAGCAGGTAAAGAGCTGACTGATCACAGCGGCAATCAACTTGACAAAGCCCAACAGAATCAGCACTTTTGGAAGCAAACAGCAAAAAATCAAACAAACAAAAAAAAGAAAAAACAAAAGAAAAGTCAGACACACTAGAAACTAGAAACACGCTATATATGACATTTTCTTCATTCAATGTTTAAATTCCAAAAGCACAAGTGAGTTAAAGATGGACTCATTGACCAGATGGTGTATCAAAAATTATCTGGAGATAAATATTTGAGTCAAAATGGTGACTAAAAATTATTCTTTACTAATTAGTCTACTTATTTGACACTCTCACAGAGGCAGCATCCTTCAAGACAAAAGATAAAACTGACAAGAAACTTAAACGCTAGGTGTCTGAAAGTTGAATCAAATTCTAATGACTAAAACACTAATTTACACTTGTGTCTTTATTAATGATGCTTGTTGCCTACCACTGTCTTATCTTTAAACACAGCTAAGGTTATATTTTTCTCCCCTCAGTCAATATTTCAAAGCATGTTTAAAGAACTGACTGAACATGAGAGCAATCGCAGTACTCTCCAGGTGAAGAAACCTCTCTCTCCAGTCTTTAACTGCTGAATGGTTATCTGGCTGCACAAGAGACTGCTTGATTATTGGTGAGGATGTTCAGTGGAATTTTAAAGCGCACAGTATGTGAATCGATATATGCTGCATGGTGAAATTAGGCTGCAGTGCACACGCTTTCAGCCATACTGAGTGTAAAAATCTTCAGAATTGAAGCAGCTGCACAGAAGAGCCTCCAAGACTAAAAGCTTGGAGGGATTTTGTTCATTTCACTCTTACAGGCTGATGTATGCAGTACACACTGATTAATTAAGTATGTGCCATTTGAGACAACATAAAAGGTGAGAAACTACTTCTTAGATGTATATAAGCACTTTAATTACAAAAAAAAGTAACTATTGCTGCTGCTGTTGTTCTTGAATCTTTAAATTGTTTATACTGGTTGCTTTGTCCTTTAAAAGCTGTAAAATCTGATTCAGAATGGAGCGTCGCTTTTGAGCGTATAATTTTCTTAAAATCTGATGCTCTGCACCTCTAAAGCTATTTAACCTGTTTGATCCACAGCAAAAAATGAAGTACAAAAACACAACAACAAACTGCTTTTTCTTTCTGTAAAGGCTCATTGACCTACAGTTAGGCAGACTCAGATAATTACCAAAAGCAATCAATCTCCTTCTCAGCACACACTCTCTCTTGGCAGACTGTCTGAGTGAGCATGTTTCTCTCCATCTGGCGTGCGTGTACCAGGTCACTTTCTGGCTAAGCGGTGAGTCCCTCAGGGAACAAGGGGTGAAACAGGCGTCTAATTTGTCAGAACACAGAGCTTCCACTCTGGAGACGTAAACAAGATCTTGGGACTGGGCCTAGATGTGACGTGGGGCAGCTCGCTATGAAGGTACACAAACAAACATACGTAAACTCCCCCAGAGACTGATCTTACACTGACGGGCTAATGCCACCTTAATCAAAACAGATGAATATCTCTCATGCTGCAAGAACATAGAGGGATGTCTGATATATGCACTCAAAAAAAAAGATTTATTTGCCCGCGTAAACATGAAGCAATAATTTAGAGTAAAATGCAACTAACAAAAATATGCAAAAACAAAAATATGCTTGGTATAAACTGAATGTATACCAATCAAACAAATTTCATTTGACCAGATTCCATTAAATTTAACGTTTTACATTGTACTTATGTAACAAAATTACATGGAATATTTACATGAAGTATTTACATCAAATTACTTAAAGTTAGCTTTTTGAGCATAAATATTTTGTTGAGTATGTGAGTGTCCAGATACCATTATGATTCAAAGCTTTTTACTTCCCTACATGTCTTCAGTTTGTACGCTGAACCTAGATCTATGTAAATAATTTTTTAGGAAATGTTCACACTTTTTTCTTTTTTTTCAGTTTTCAGACATGCAGAAAAAACTGTGTATTACTGACTAACAAAGGCCTCAAACAAAACTGGTGACAATTTATTATCTGAAGTGACATGTTTTAATTGAGTAGCTGCAAGATGACATGATCACAGAGGATGTCATTATATGTGAACATGGACTATATATAAGGATGGATGTAGCCATTAGAGATTGATTGATTATTAATGGTTAATACTAGCTATTTGCCGATCTATTGGTATTGGCATTTTTAATGGCCGATAAATAAAAAATTGAAAAGTAAAGTTAAAGGGAGAAACACCCGTAAACCATGTTATGAGTGTTGATGTTGCACAGTTTGTCTACCAGAGGGCACTCTGCAACTTCCCTGTTGGCAACAACCAGCCGATCCATCGGGCAGTGTAAATAAATAGCTATAACAAATTTTAGGGATATCAGTTTATGTTTCATGTGTCTGAAAGAAAAAAAATCACCTGATATATCGGCTTTTCAAATCACCAAATATCGGTATCAGTCTTAAAAATCCTATATCTGTCGGGCTCTATTGTTCAGATGCAACTTTGCCTGGCAAACCTTCCAAACAAGCCATACATGTTCAATCTTTTTCTAATTGTGTTGTCATGAACTTTAACATTTACAATACTAACTGAGGCCTGTAGAGTCTGAGATGTAGCTTTTGGGCTTTTTGCATCTCTGAGCATTGCATGGTCTGACCTTGGGGTGAATTTGAGGACATGTCCACTCTTGGGAAGATTGTAATATTGTGTTAACACACACCTGAATACTCAAAACCAGGCACCTATGCTTTTATAGAGGTGCTCACATGTGCTGATGATCAGTTAATCAAATGCATTTGATTAGCAGCACCAGGCTCCTTTTTTTTCATGACTGCATATCCTGACACTGAAGATTACACTCTTATAATACGACTATATATAACATTATGGATCTGCTTCTTTCCTTGTGCGAAGAAACACCCTTGGCTGAAAGACCTATAAATGCAAGAGAAACCTAAACACCATTTAAATTTTAAATGACAACAAACTGACTGTTAATATTAGTAGATTAATTAGCAGATTAACTCAAAATAAAGTTCCACAACAAGTGTAAGTGGGTATTCTTCTTTTCTTTTATGCACATTTTTAATTTGAGCCTTAAAAAATCTCAGTTGAAGTCCCCAAAGATTTGTCAAGAACTGAAAATAATATACATGTAATGGCACAATGGTGTGATGTCAATATAATACTAAAGAGAGTGGAAGGAAGGAAGGTGTTTTTTTTCTGTGCAAGATTAAAAATGATACTGCAATGATACTTGACTCTTTCTCAAATAATATTAATATTTAATATGACTGCAGTAATGTAAAGTTATGTGTTATTCCACGAGGCACTTAGATGACAGTATAAAATGCACAGACATTTTTCCAAAATGCTCAGAAACATCTAGGCAACATGATATAACCCTGGATATCATGACTGTCTCTCTCCAACCTGCTTTCTCTGCAGTGGTTCAGCTTAATCGCTATTCGGAGGTGAGACTTTCCTGAAGAAGCCTGTTGAAGTCTGTTGGTAATAAAAATTCTTTAGCTCTTCAAGTCCTTGTCATATTTATGTGAAGAGGAACCTGTTGCCCTCACGCTGCAGTACCACTTGAGGAGACTGTGATTCGTGAGTGTTGTGATGTCTTGTGTAAGAAACGCATACAATATAACCAGGACAGCACGGCCCTAAATGAACCATTACTCATCACGAATCTAAGAGAAAAGGGCAGTATACTGACTGGGAGGTGAAGATGTGTTTTATCATGCATCCAATTTTCACAGGAACACCTAACAGCACATTATGTAATTTGCACCACTCCAGATCACTCCACTGAAAGACAATATTTTGAAATTGGCTGCTGCTGCACTGAATACTCGCAGAACAATAACTTTATTTCCTTTCATTTTATGTTTGCATTAAAAAAAAAACAACAACAACAACTGTGAAATAGAGGACCGATTTAAAATTATTGTCGTAGCGCTCATATAAAGAGTTGAGTGTGTGTGTGTGTGTGTGTGTGTGAAGATGGGTGCATAATTCATGTGTCTTTGCACATGTTGGTGTTCAAGCTGCAAAAATGAATAGATTTCACACGCTCATTTACCAAGTCACTCGCAGATCGATAGATTAGGCTGGGCCACATTATTGTCATTACAACAAAAGATGTGATAGCCTTTTAGTCGGCCACAGAGGTCAGCTGTGTCTTTCATCACCACTGGAGCGATGCAAAGTAGAAGAACCAATCAGCCTTAGGACACGATGTGATAAAGCGGTGCTTTGGCAAGAAACATAAACAGTCCTCAGGAGGGGTTGTTAAAGCTGGCTTTCTGATTAAAGGCAGGTACAGATGACTCCAATTTCAACCTCACTCGACCCGAGAACACAACAATAGGCTTTGCTTGACTGCAGTGATGAATCGTGTCTTCACAAACAGCAAGACTTACTAAACTACAATTTAATGGGACCAACTCTGCAGTGTGAACCTGTGTGGCAACCCACGTATTTAGAGCTGCAACGTCCCAGAACGTGTCACACGATAAACTTTTACACTGTTAAAATCAATAAAAGTCTTCAGGTGGAACAACTATTGTGTCGTTTCAGGTGTGTATGGACTGGGGGACATGATCACAATGTGCAATAAATCTTCTTTTTTTTTACCACACATTTGATGGCATGCAGCAGCTGCAAGGGTGTGAAATTGCAACCAAAAGGAAGCAGTACATTCGTGTGTCCATATAATATAATCAAATTACACAGTGGCACTAGGAGGAGAAGATGTAGAAAGCAATCTGTAGCTGCACACCACTCACATAGCATAAGTAAAACAGAGGCATGATTCACTACCAAGATTAATCACACGACTCCCTCTGCTGCTGCTGTTGGACACAAATCAGCTGGGTGAAAAGAGAGACAAACAGCAGCTCCACCCCGCGGTGGCTGCCTGGCTCCAACTCTTGCTTGTAAGGAGCTTTGGTGCAAAATACTATGAACTTTGCGGTGATCGCTTTTGCAATAGAACAACTACAGCAAAGCAGGTAAAACTTGCTGATCTGCAAGTCTGCGGCAGGCTTAATCAAGGAAACTTCACCTACCTCCTCCACTGTGAGAGGCATGCAGATGCGGTACTCCTTCATCAACATAGTCCGAGCACAGTGATGATGATGATGGTGATGGCAACACGGAGGAAGATGCAGCTGATCGAACTTCACTCTTTGGGGGCGCTCCTGCTGTAATTATATACTGACTGCAACTGAGGTCCAGAAAAATCACTCAATCCTTTTTTCACTTGTGCATCAAGAAGACCTCGTGCAACGCTCCGCTATGCCTACGTGAGTCTCCACAGACACGAGGTGTAGGGGGAGGCTACGAGAGGTCCTTCCAGGACATAAAATAACCCTACTGTACTCAGCAGCTGTCACTTTCCTAAACTACTCTGACGGCATTAGTTCTGCTACTGAAGGACAGAGTCAAAAGTCTGAAATTCAAAACAAACTCCAAAACAAGTCGCTCCTTCCAACCTTCAAGGAGCTGGCTGTGTCCGCTCGAGTCCCGAAGAAGAACCGAGACTTTGGTCGCTCCCTGACTCTTCACACGTAAATAATGTCCAGTAAGCCGCTCTCTACCAGCATGTCTCAATGTCCTTTGAGTTTTCTCCTCACTGTTCCGTCTAGTGATGCGCGGCCGCGCAGAGGAGCTGCGCCAAGTAACAGAGAGCCAGGCAACAGGAAATAACAGGATTTGACCTTCACCGTAAAAGCATCACTACAAAATAACTGCACAACAGCTGCTTAGCTGCGCAATAATACAGACAGCAGTGAAAACTAACATAGTTATGTAGTTGTACTGTTTTTGAGCAGCTTAAGCCACTTCTCGAGTCTGCCTCAAACAATGATTAAGATCTTTTTTTTTCTAATGAGCGGAAGTTCTGCGTGTTTTCTGTTTTGTTTTTACAAACATTTGTCCTCCTCAGAAGCCGCGCGAAGCGCTCACTCAATCTCAAAGATTTCCGTTCACAGTAAATGTAATGATAGCCTATATGGAATCAAAAAATCAAAGCGCATTAAAGCCATCTAATTCAAATAGGATATTATAGAAAATCTTGCAAAATGAATAAGTAACTGCATATCTACGTTTCATAATTATACATATGACTGATTTTGACTTTTTTTTCTCCTCCTTTTGTATTATCAGTTCAAATATATTTGGATCAAGTGGCATATGGGAGGTCTTGCATGTCCATATACAGCATCCAGGTCATTTCACCCTATTCTGCCTCTCAGCACGACGGTTTCCACCATGGCTGTGGAGCTGACCTTGGTCCTGAACTGGAGCTGATCACGGTTCTGAAGTTTGAAATCTATTTTTCACAAAGTCAGCAGACTGGGAATAAGATTTTAAAAACAGATTTAAATTATGTCCACTGTCTTTAAGAATCGTTCAGTAGGGTATTTTTGAATGAAGGGTTTCACTAATTGCTTTGTTGATGGTGATAAATCAATTACTAATTCTTTATTTATAAGTCTGGTCCATGTGGTCTGCAGCTCTTTTCCAGGAGGTCAAAGGTCACATTCTCCATTGGAGGAAACTTTCGTCTAACTGCTGTTTATTACTCTTATCCTCTACTTCCCTGCATACTTAGAGATGTGTGACAAAGTACAAATCACATCAATTCCACCTACAGTACATTTACCTGATACCGTGTGAATCGCACATCCATTAATCGTGGCTATTTCATTCAGCGCACACCTGCTGTGCTTGACTCAAAGCGAACAAACTCAGAGTTTCCTGCAACGTTTTTGGCCGATGTGTCTTTGCTTTGAGGTCATCATGCTCACAACTGACCACCTGCACATCCAAGTTATGTGTTCCCTAATGTTTATAAACAAAAATAATATGTTAAAATTTTTGTTTTGTTTTGTTTTGTTTTGTTTTTTGATTTTTTTGATATTTCAAAATGTAAGGAGGTGGAGACAGTTCTACATGCAGTACCATTTCTTTACGATAGATGTCAGTAGAGATCTGTATTTAAATTGTGATAAAACATGTAAGTATCGCAAGTATCAAGCCTACCTGAAAGATGT
This sequence comes from Heterochromis multidens, assembly GCA_015108495.1. Lineage (NCBI taxonomy): Eukaryota > Metazoa > Chordata > Actinopteri > Cichliformes > Cichlidae > Heterochromis > Heterochromis multidens. The sequence goes on from VUQS01074864.1 coordinate 8,109, forward strand.
TTTAATATCATTAAAAACAAGGCACCCTGACTCTTGGTGTATTCCGTATAATGAACAGTAAATAAAAATTATAAAATATTTTATTAATTGTAGGACAAATCTACAGCATGCTTGAAGGAAGTATGCAGATCCTTTAAGTGAAAGCACTAATGAAATACTCACTAGTAAAATGTTATGTAAGTAAAAGTACATAAGAATAATTAGTGAAAATGCAATTAAAGCATTAAAAGAAAATGTACTCAATGCAGGAAAATGGCCCTTGAGAGAGTTACTATTACTACATTATTACATCATTAGAGGATTAGTCTTACTAATACATTAATATGCACTATATTTATATTTTCATCAAACTGTTGGGTACGTATGTTTTAAGCTCCTTATATGTTTTGTATGCAAACAATTGTTTTGGGTTTTTTTTTAAAAAAAGCAGTAATTTAACAAGTCAAATGAATTTGTGAAGTGAAACTACAATATTTCCTACTGAAATGTAATGGGCTAAAGGTTTACAGCATTAGGAAGAAAAATGACTTATGTAAAGTAAAAGTACTGTGCTGTCTTTTTATTCTTCTTTCAGCTGCTCCCTTCAGGGGTCACCACAGCGGATCATCTGCCTCCATCTCACCCTATCCCTAGCATCCTCCTCTGTTACACCAACCCTCTGCATGTCCTCCTTCACTACATCCATGAACCTCTTCTGAGGTCGTCTTTTCCTGCTCCCTGGCAGCTTCATCTTCAACATCCTTTCTTCAATATATCCACTATCCCTCCTCTGTACATATCCAAACCATCTCAGCCTCGCCTCTCTAATTTTGTCTCCAAACTGCTCAGCCTGAGCTGTCCCTCTGATATACTCATTTCTAATCTCGTCCTTTCTGGTCACTCCCATTGAAAATCTTAACATTTTGAAGTCTGCCACCTCCAGCTCAGCCTCCTGTCTTTTTGTTGGTGCCACCGTCTCCAATCCATACATCATAGCAGGTCTCACTACCATCTTGTAAACCTTCCCTTTCACTCTTGCTGCTATCCTTCTGTCACAAATCCCCCCTGACACTCATCTACATCCACTCCACCCTGCCTGCACTCTCTTCTTCACCTCTCTTGTGCACTGCCCATTGCTTTGGATGGTTGACCCCAGGTATTTAAATCATCTACCTTCTCTACCTCTGCTCCTTTCATATTCACCTTTCCACCTGTCTCTCTCTCATTCACACACATGTATTCTGATTTGCTTCCACTGACTTTCATTCCTCTTCTCCCCAGAGCATACCTCCACCTCTCCAGGCTCTCTTCCACCTGCTCCCTACAGATCACAATGTCGTCTGCAGTCCACGGAGACTCTTGCCTGACCTCATCTGCTAACCTGTCCATCACCACTGCAAACAAAGCTCAAAGCTGAACTCTGATGTAATACCACCCCCACCTTGAACCTATCTGTCATTCCTACCGCACACCTCACCACTGTCTCGCTTTCCTCATACATGTCCTGCACCACCCTCACATACTTCTCTGCCACTCCTGACTTCCTCATGCAGTACCACAGTTCTTCTCTTGGCATTCTATCATATGCTTTCTCTAGATTCCCATAGACACAGTGCAGCTTCTTCTGACCTTCTCTATACTTCTCCATCAGCACTCTCAAAGCAAAGTGCTCATTCTTGACATGAAGCCATACTGCTTCTGACTGATTGTCACATCTCTTCTTAACGTAGCTTCAACAACTCTTTCCCATAGCTTCATGGTGTGGCTCAACAGCTTTATCCCTCTGTAGTTACTACAGCTCTGCACATCAGCCTTGTTCTTAAAAATTTGCACAAGTACACTTATTCTCCATTCCTCAGCCATCCTCTCACTCTCCAAGATTGCGCTAAACAATCTGGCCAAACAGTCCCCTGCCCTCTCTCTAAGCACAGTACATGTTCTTAGTTACAGTCCACCCCCGTTTGTTATACACACAGAGGGAGAGCTGTAGAGTCTGGAAGCTGTAAACTTATTATGAATTTTTAATACCTAAATGCTTCAAGATTGCAACTGTGGGTTCCCTCTAAAAGCATATGAAAACCAGGAGGCAAATCTGAAGCTGGGGAATAAATGAATATATACTAATAGCTTTGTAAAATTAACTACTTATGGTGATCTCTTTAAAATATACTAGTATTGTGCAATGACATATGTATGCTCTGGAATGATTTAAATTCTATCCATTAGCTATACCTCCTGTTTTGGTAGCAACCAAAAAAAAAAAGAAGAGGAAGACTGTGGGAGGAAGAAGAAGCAGCCACAGAAAACACCAGTAGCCACAAGGAGAACATAAACACAGAATGGACCCCAGCAGAGCAAGAAGTTCAACACAGAACTGAGCATTATTGTCCTTCCCATTAGGGCTCATATTAAATCATGAAATCAATAAACCTAATTATTAGCTTTTCTCAAGACAGTAAACAAAAAATAATCAAACAAACTGAATTAATAATACTTTAAGCCACTTTAAGTTTGTAGAGGCTTATAGAAATCATTAAACACATTCTCTGTGTGGGTTGCAAAGAAGCAAAACTGAAGTTGTCACATCTGAACACAAGAGGGTGCAATACACTTGCATGTGCTCTGTATCAAAATACATCTATTGTATGTTGGTGTCAAAGAGTGCAGAGGCACTGGTACACACTCAGACAGTACCTAAATATGCCAGCATACACACTGCAGCTCTCACACCACTAGTGAAAGGATAAATACAGAAAATAAAACCATGCACACGTGCAGCTGAGACAGCGTTTGCTTGGTGATAGGACAAGAAGGTGAGCAGAGACAGGACTGAGCTCTTGTTGCCTTTCAGGAATCATCAACAAATGTCAACAAACATACATTGCTGGTGAGTCCAAGTTCTAAATTTTGAACCACTAAAAACAAACTGCAGAATCATTTAATTTAATGCGTTGGCAATTTAACTTCAAACAATCCCTTCACATAAATATTTCCAGTGGTCAGGAGCTCTTAAAAAGCATTTGTTAGTTTGGTGATGATTTTTTTAGTTACTGTGCCTCAAATTCTAATCTTTTGCCAAAAACTATTTCCATCATAATCAGACATGAAGTGTCATAAAAGCAAAAACGAGTGGAGTTCATTAACATATTTCTTTGCATCTTATTTTTTTTCTCTGTACACACAGTGGAGTTTTAATAATGTATGTGTGTGCCTGCTTTCACTGGTGATGGTTAACATGCTCAAAGTGCTTCTAGAAGCAATACTACTCTGACTTTGCCTGAAAATAAGTATGAAAAAGCTTTTTTTTCTCTCTCGCTCTCTTGGAAGTTATACTCCTACAGCCATCTAGGCTGTGAGGAATTCTCTCAGATTTCAGTTCAGGAGTATTTGAGTGTCATATTGCTCTCTTACAAAGTCTCTAACATGATTTTGGTGTTTGTGCATTTATTTAATTTGCAGTTAAAGAACCTTAATAACAGACGGTATAGTATAAGTAATCCCTATAAGCCAAAACATCAGGCTTCAGAGGTTTTTTTTCCACTTTTGGATCTGTATGATGTCAGTGAGAGGAGATATCTCAGGCACACAGTTCTGGCTGTTAGCGCAGAGGACCCACTCACCTGCTGTTCAACCCTTCTCTTTGTGAGGCAGAGCCAATCAGAACAAAGTTAGTTTAAAGGGACGGTTGTCTTAAAGGGAGGGGAGTGAAAACAGATTGTTTCAACCATACATGAACTATGGGGTTACGCCAAGGACCAGTATAAGATAAATAGGTTATGGATTATTTAACAGTGACTCAAACAAAGCTATTTTACTAGAGTGCTGGAAATAAGCATAATACTTCTCATTTAACAGCTGGCTGGTGATTCACACAGTGTTAAAGTTGCAATGTGAAGTCTCTTTATCTCTTCTTCTCCAGATTAATTCTTTATATCCCCCCCAACACAAAAGGGAAATACGCACACACATACACACTTTTAAAAACGTTACACACACAAACAAGCAATGTTTTGGGCTCTGCTGCCACAGGACAACTACAAAACCATCTATCACCTCTAATTGGATTTAAAAGGAAAATAATATGACATTATGCTAAGCTGTTTGTAGTGTCAAACTGATGACACCTGCTACAATTAGGCAGACACACATAAACATGCACACCAAAGTGTTTATTCCAGACGATATCAGAGTGTCGGCAGAGAGGAGAAACAGTTGCTAAGAGACCTGGCTTCCTTGCCTCTTGCTGCTCAACATCATTATCTGGCCTTTACTGTCACTTTCCTATCCGCTCAGCCCCGCCAGTCCACTGTTACTGTGGAGAAAGGAGCTTGTTTCTCAGCTTGTTCAGTAGTGTAGGCTGTGCTGAAGTCAAAATTAATAAGGGGTTTATTGGAGCCATCCGTCTTGGAAGGAAAACACTGGTGTTAGATGGGCGAGCCCGGCGGCTTAATGACTGCATTACATCCAGGTGAATACCCGGGGGAGGGATCAGCGAATGGAGGTGGGGTGCGGTGGTGGTGGTGGTGGAGGGTGTCTAACGCTTCATTTGTTCTAATAGCGGATTTCTTGTCTCTCTTGCAGGGCACGATTTAATCTGTGTGGAGTCCAAAATGGAGCTGCTGCTTTTCAGAACAGTCAGCGTGAACATGAAAGATTTTGGTTCAACCTAAAACTGTGACATCTTTGATCCTCCTACTGCTCGGTGGGAAATTTCTCTGTGGGTTGTTCGGCTTTTCATCTTTTCTTCTCTTGCTGAAAACACATTACAGGTCATCAAAAATGAAAAAAGATGATATCACACATTCAGAGGTCCTAAACCTTACGTTTTTCAATGATTTGTTACCGTAAGTGAATAATAATGCACTTGCACTAACACACAGAAAGAAAGACTTTTCCTAAGGTTAAAAGAATTCTGCTAGCTTTACATGATGTGTTTCTTTATTTCTGATTGTCTCGATGCTCTCTTTAGTGGCATGTAGTGGGTTTGGCTTAGTCAGGGGAAAAAAATCTACATGGACAAGTTTCAGCATCTTCACAGAGACAACTAGGAGGCAGAAAGCACCATTCTTCATGGCATAGAACAGAGCCAAGCTCCAAAGCAGAGATGACTCAGAGCTGTGCAGTTAACTGCTCAAAAAAGATGGATGGAAAATGTTCGATATTCAGAGGTAAACACATGCTGCCTTTAGTTAATACAGAAGAAGATTACGAATTCACTCCATTTAAACTGCAGATTGAGGTCCCAGTAGTCCTGAAGGCAGTGAGAGTCTGTGCAGCCCCCTAACCTGTAGGACACCTGCTCTCAAAATGGAAAACTCTGATCCTGTCATATTTATCTTATACTGGACCAAAAACTATACAATTATAAGCATCAAACTATTTCTATTCAGGTCGAGTTTCCTGTAAACAAAGATTTTAGGAGTATATAATGAATATAATGGGCCGTATAGCTGCTGGCTACTTGGACATTAACTTAAAGTCATTTGTTGCCTAGGATAATGTAAAAATCTGGTAATTTCACACCATTACTGAGAAATAATTTATTGATGCAGTCAGTGACAGCTATTTCCTCACTGTCAAAGGCCTAACTAGGCTGTCATTTAAGTCTCATGACCTCTACAATATGTTCACAGTATCTGTCAAATTTCTTTCAAATGCCATGAACCAGTTTTACCATAAATATTTTTATGGTAATACAGCCAGTGACACAAATGGTATTGCTATGCTCCTGATATCTGAGTAAGAATACTCCCTCCTAGGTGAAGTGTTTTGGGCACGTTTTTTTCTGGAGGAGGCCCCAGGGAACCCAGGACATGCTGGAGAGATTACATCCCTTGGCTGGCTTAGGAACACCTCGGTGTACCACCTGCCCGGAAGAGATGGAAGAGGTGGCTTCTGTGCTTAGACTGCTGCCCCCACGATGGATGGATGGATGCTTCTCCCTTGCATTGTCCCCTTGTTACAAGATCATTGTCCATTACATGTAAATCACACCCACCTAATCCTGATGATGAACAGCTACTGATGGGCTACATTAATGGACAGACAGAACCAAGCATTTCTGAAGTGTTCCTTGTGTAGCCATGGATTGTCATGGCAGGTGAGGCCAACTTAGTTCTCAGGACTCTAAAGCTCAATCCAGGCCCTGACAGCTCTGTTTGTTTCAAATTGATTTAAAACATGATTGCTTCTGAGGGCTGATGGTCCACTGAGAAATCACAGGTAAGAGAGTATGAAGCAACTATAGGAGGTCAATCTGATCAGCTTAGTCTGAGACTGGTGACTGAACAACTCTCTGTTTTGTGTAAATCAGACATTAAGCACAATAAATACCCAAACTGGTCCTCTGCAGAGCAGTGAATGGAGGCCAGTTCATTAGTCGAGGAGACTTATGATGAAGTAGCTGAAGAGTGCAAAGTAATTATGTCATAAAATTTGGAAATTGTGGTGAATGCTGTTCTCAGCTGTGGGTGTGTTTTCACCACAAGGATTCACAGTTTACTGCTGCTGCATATGAGATACACATGAACACACATATGCAACACACCCATGCATGTATCCCATGCTGTACGCAGTCAGATACTTTCTCACACACACACACACACACACACACACACACACACACACACACACACACACACACACACACACACACACACACACACACCTCAAGACCTCATTTCAAACATTAAATCTTATTGGTGCATTCTTTAAATGTCCTCCTTGTCTGAGGCCAGCTCATGCATTTTATTTATTTTTGATGATATTGTTTCTTGTTGACATGCTCCACAGCCTTCCTCCCCACTGTGAATTGCCACCTTACCATGGTGGGCTATGTTTTTACCCCCTGATAGGGTCTCCCAAAGCAAATTAGTTGACCCCTGTGAGATCTCTCACCTCTTTCCACTCACCATGTGTTTATACACCACTCTGCATTTAATCACAAATTATTATTAATCTTTGGCTCTCTTCCACAATGTGTCTTTTGTCCTGTCTTCCTCCCCTCATCCCCAACCAGCAGCAGCAGATGGCTGCCCCTCCCTGAGCCTGGTTCTGCCAGAGGTTGATTTTTCCTTCCCACTTGTCGCCAAGTGCTTGCTCATAGGGGGTCATCTGATTGTAGGGTCTTTACCTTACAATATAAAGCGCCTTGAGGCGACTGTGGTTGTGATTTGGTGCTATATAAATAAAACTGAATTGAATTGAATCAAATTGATCTACATCCCTACCCTCACCTATGGTCATGAGCTTTGGGTAGTGACCAAAAGAACGAGATCGCCGATACAAGCGTCGGAAATGAGCTTTCTCCAAAGGGTGGCTGGCCTCTCCCTTAAAGATAGGGTGAGGAGCTCAGTGATTCGAGAGGGGCTCAGAGTAGAGTCGCTACTCCTCCACATTGAAAGGAGCCAGTTGAGGTGGTTCGGGCATCTGACAAGGATGCCTCCTGAGCACCTCCTGTGTGAGGTGTCCCAGGCATGTCCCACCGGGAGGAGGCCCTGGGGCAGACCCAGGACACACTGGAGAGATTACATCTCTTGGCTGGCCTGGGAATGCCTCGGTGTTCCACTGGATAAGCTGGAGGAGGTGGCTGGGGAGAGGGAGGTCTGGGCTTCTCTGCTTAGGCTGCTGACCCTTTCTTTGAATTCAAATCTGTGACAGATTTTGTCTGAGTTTTCACATTGCTCTTTTCTTCACTGCAGACTACTCATACTTCAAAAGGTGCATGAGGAGAGTGGATGCCTTTACTTTGCAGTCCAGTCCCTATTTTAATGTCTTCACATGTACCAATGATAGGTGCAACTGATGAATGAAACTTCTGAATAATGAAAAAAATAAATAAATCACAATAATGTCTGAAGATGTTAAGTCACTTTTCATTATTGTTTTATTTGCTGTTGACCATCTGGCCTTTAATTTTAATAAAAAAAAACAAACTAAAGTATAATTGTGTGTGTAAGCACTCTTTTTAATGAAATGTCCTCTGTGAGTACACAAACATATTTCCATAACTTAGAGGGTTAATCTGGGGTTTCCAAGGTGTTTGTGGGTGTGTGATTAAAAAAATATGATATCTTGTCATATTGTGTGAATTTAATAAAAGAAGCCCTAAATATGACAGTTAGGATCACTGTTTTGTTTGCATGGCATCTGAGACCAGAAAGCAGTTGTAAGCTATAACAAAAACTTTAAACTGTTCAAACTTAAATATTTTTCAAATGTTTTCTCTTTCTCTCTCTCTCTTTTTTTATTTATTTTTTTTTAGCTATAACTGAAGCTACTTTTGGCAGTTTACTGTAGAAGCCTACAGATCACCCCAATCTGGGGTTGTCTTTCCTTCATAGTCACAAGATAAATCAGAGAGATTCTGAAAGAATTAATGATGTGCAAAATAACTAACCTCATCTGCACAGGTTTATTTTTTTTCCTGCTTCTTTATACAAATAATAAAAAAAAAAATTAATCTTCAAAATGCCTGGAACATTATATTCTTATTGTGTTTTATTTATGTAAAAATCCTAATCTACTCTTAAAGGTAACTACTTACTGCAGACTGTCTATAAGATTAATTCAAAATCAAAAGGTCTATAGTAACATCAAATAGAAATAATACTAGTCAGAATTTTAACCACTGCTTATGTTTTGCCATTAACACATTAGTGAACATATATTCCAGCTGAGAAAGCATGCACATCTCTACAAGATGGTCATAAAGTGACAAGTAAACAGTTGGGTAGATTCCTTTCTTGCTTCATTGCTGAAAAGTCTGTTATGTTGCAATCACTCATAAGTAATATCTGTCTGTCAGCTGTTACACCATCTCTCAGAAGTAGCATAACAACAACAGCCATATGGGACTGTTTTACAGTGCTTTTTAATGCAAAAAGCTGAAATCAGATATTTGGGACAATAAACTTTAGTTATTTACTTCCTTGCAATAACAAAAAAAGAACAACAAACCAACAAACCAAGAAAAAGTATTCAACACATGAAGAAAGGCAGGTGCAAAAAGGCATGGAAAGTCATGACACCGGCTGAAATCTATCAGTAATTAGAAAACAATCCTACCACTTAGTGCAAATTAATATCAGCTGGTTCAGTCCCAACTGATGGCCTATAAAAAGGTGTCTCAATATCAAGGGGTCACACAAGACATGTCTCATGATGGGTAAAACCAGTGAGCTCTCGCAAGACGTTCGCAACCTTATTGTTGCAAAACATACTGATGGCATTGATTAATGAAGAATTTCTAAACAACTGAAGGCTCTGGTGAGCACTGTTGGGGCCATAGTAAGTGGAAAGAACATTATTTCACCATAAACTGGCCACGACCAGGTGCTCCCCGCAAGATTTCAGACAGAGGAAAAGAATTATCAGAAGAGTTCTCCAAGAGCCAAGGACCACTTGTGGAGAGCTTCAGAAAGACCTGGAATTAGCAGGTACAACTGTTTCAAAGAAAACAATAAGTAATGTGCTCAACCGCCATGGGCTGTATGCACGCTCACCACGCAAGTCTCCATTGCTGAAGAAAAAGCATGTTGAATTTAAAGTTTGCTGAACATTTAGATAAGCCTGTGAAATACTGGGAGAATATAGTCTGGCCAGATGAGACCAAAAATTGAACTCTTTGAATGCCATAATACACACCATGTTTGGAGGTCAACAGGCACTGCATATCACCCCAAAAACACCATACCAACAGTGAAGTTTGGAGGTGGGAACATCATGGTGTGGGGCTGTTTTTCAGCATACGGCACTGGCATGCTTCATATAATTGAAGGAAGGATGAATGGAAAAATGTACCGAAACATTCTTGATAAAAATCTGCTGCCATCTACCAGGATGATGAAGATGAAACGAGGGTGGACATTTCAGCAAGACGATGATCCTAAACACACAGCCAAGGAAACTCAATTGGTTTCAGAGAAAGAAAATAAAGCTGCTAAAAAGGCCCAATCACCTGACCCGAATCCAATCACCTGACCTGAATCCAATAGAAAATTTATGGAAAGAACTAAAGCTCAGAGTTCATAGAAGGCACCCACGGAAACTTCAGGATTTGAAGAACGTTTGTGTGGAAGAATGGGCCAAAATCACACCTGAGCAATGCATGGGACTAGTTTCTCCATACAGGAGGCATCTTGAAGCTGTCATCACCAACAAAGGCTTTTGTACGAAGTATTAAATAAATTTCAGTAAGCGTGTTCAATACTTTTCCCCTGTCATTCCATTTTATTACACAACTTAATTTATGGACATCTATGGTTTGATTTCTTTGTATGTGTGGATTGGATGTGTTGTTACCGACATCTGGTGAGAATTTCATGTCAATAACACCTTTAGAAATATATTTACTTAGAAAATTGGTGACGTGTTCAATACTTATTTTACCATATGTATGTGTGTGTATATATGTGTGTGTGTGTGCTTTTAGATTACGGCACACTTCTGAGGCCTTCTTTCTGAGGCATTTCATATATGAAAGTTGTTCTTTGTTTTTCTTTTTTAAGACTCAGTTCAACACAGCAATAAAATCTGAAATCACCATTTCAGCTATGCAGTTCTGAGAAAATGCTTCTGGTAAGTGATCCATCAGTGAGGTGTAGATTCCATGTAAATTCCTCTTGCAACACAGCTAGAAAGTCTGTTTCGTTGCACCCTGTCCTGACCAATCACAGCCTGTTACACAATAGACAGGGTCTTCTGTGCAATGGTTATAAAACAAAGAGCAAACTGTAAAGCTAACACTTCCTTCCCAGATACAGGACATACATTTGGAGCTGAGGATCTGAATACAAGGTAACAACTCACAAGTAGATTAGTGCTTAGCTGCACACTTTGTGAAGTTGATTCTGTTTTGTTAATACATTTCAAGCATCTGACATGCTGATATGAAAAGGCTCTTAAGTGCTGCAAACAACACTGACACAAAGACTTAAATAATGCTGGTGCTTTAAGGAGAACAAAGGCATTTTGAAGAGAACAGTGAGTGACATATTTGATTTGACAACAGGAGATCAGCTGGGCAACAATTTAATCAAAATACAAACTTCAAAAACAACAAAAAGTTAACTGAAGAAACTAATTATTATTATTTTTGTGCTGACTGGTTTAATCATTTTGTCGATTTGTTAGCTGACTTTGATTCATTTTAGCAGATGCTTCTGTTTAAATGTCTTGGAGCAAAACAGTGAAATCAGGCCAGTGCCTGCAGTTTTGATTTGAAAAGTATGATGCTGGTACATCAGTTTTCCAGGTTTTCCAACCTATCCACCTTACCTTACTTTCTTACACATTGATTTGTATCAAGACATGTGAAAATAGAAATTTTATTCCATTTGCGATAATTTAGAAGCACTAAAAAAAAATGTTACATGGCTTACTAAAGAATTTTGGTCTTGTTTCTACAACATATTTTTATTTAAATTTTTTAATTCAATAGGCACATCACTCCTGAAGTGTAATTTCCCAGGCAACAGGGGGTTATACATACATTTGTGTTTTCTTTGACTTCCAGACCAAAACATGAGAGCTGCAGTGTGTGCCATTCTTCTCTTGCTGGCTCTGTATCAGGGTATGGTTCTTTATTCTTTGCATACATAGAATTTGTGTACTTTATGAATTCCACTTAAAAACTAGAGCATAACAGTAATCAGGTTATACAGTCATGACAAAATATAAAATTACAAAAATAAGACAAACTAATAGTTCTGATTTAGTATTGTGGCTTTACAGCTTTAGTGGGTGTAAGAAGCAGATTTTTTTCATTCTTCTTCCTTGTTCTTCTACTCTGTATATTGTATGTATGTAATAATGAACTTTCTATATTTCAAGAGTCCACACTGATTGTTTAAATACTGTGTAATGTGTTAGACATACAGTAATTCACTGCTTTTATGACCCTGATCCTTGCTGCACAAGCTGGTAAGACATAACCTACTTGTAGTATTTGTAGTATTTACTACAAGAGATATTGTTAAAATCACTAAATTAAAATAAACTGTAACCCATAAGCAAGTTTTTACAAAGACACTGTAGTAAGTTATTATTTACATCGTTCTGCAGGTGTAGCCGTTTTGTATAGCTGACTAGTAAATGAAAAATGCCTTGCAGTGTGGCTTGTTCAGAGTGAAGAAAAAAGAAGACAAACAGAATTTGGTAGTGCTACAATATAAAACACTGATCCAATTTTCATTTCAGCTTAGTTTATGAAATTGCCTACAAATTCTCTACAAGTTAAAGTTATGCTACATCTATATCTGCATTATTTTCTCTCTCTCTCTGTGTGTGTGTGTGTGTGTGTGTGTGTGTATTGTTCCCAGGAGAGGCGCTGAAGTGTAACTATTGTTTCTCAAAGGAAAGTGACCTCTGCACTCCTACAAATGTCCAGACATGTTCAGGAGGAGCTAATGCCTGTGCTGCTGTTATATTCCAAGGCGCCTTGAGTAAGTACTCTATGGAGGGTGTAGTTTGCCATCAGAATAATTCTTTTTTTCTGTTAATTAGAATTGCATTATCCTCAACTGTATCTATATTATAAGTCATGTAATTTTTCTCTCAATGAAACAAAACATTTTTGCTTGTTTGAAGAGGTTTCCTCCTAAAGTGAGTGCTAGGGTGCTAGGGTAAGTGCTGGGGCTCTTACAGGTGACACATTAAAGGACAAAACAACATTAGGTGCTGTAAGATTGGGCCAGAACAGCTTCAGTGGACCTTGGAAATGAGTCTCCATGGAAGGATGGAACACTATTCTTACAAATTTGATATTTTGACTTGAAGAATTGGACTTTGTGACACGGAGAGCCATAGTATATAGTATATGGGTCACATCATTTTCATACTCGTTAAATCATTCAGTGACATTCATGCCCTATGGATAGGGGCAGTACAATTATACAAGAGACCACTCACATCAGAATAAAACATTTTCACCATAGGATAATAGTGATCACTCAGAATAAGTTGGAACTGATTGAGAGTGACCCTTCACTCTAAAGTGACAAACCAATAAAACTCCCCCACAGCAATAACAGAGCCACAGATCCCCTATCTGAGAGGGTCAAGAGTTCACCCATCTATACTTGTATTTGCAAGTTCAACTATATGTCAAAATCATATTTTTAACACTGCATAAACAGAAGCAATGATAACAAAAAGACAAAACATTTATTGTGTTAAGACACATTAAATGAATATGAATATCTAAACCAATGTATGTATGTCTGCTCATTAAGTATGTCCATATGCACAGTTTAAGTGTTTACTTTTTGTTCCGTTATTCTAGGAGCTTCGTTCCGTCAGTGCATGAACATGGTGGTGTGTCAGGGCTACATCACAACACCTGGTGTGATCGCTCAATGCTGCAGCACCGACCTTTGCAACTGATCCTCTTCACTAAAGTCTGTAACCATATGACTGCTGATCACTGATTTCTAAGGTCAAGACTCGACTTTGTTAGCTTGATATTCTTCTTACACTGCTGCCAGTCAAGTGAAATTCTGTTTGCTCTGTACAAGTACCATTTATTCTATCTTTTGTGTCAGGACTAAATTAAACCAGGGAGGTTTGACACTAGATGGCAGCAGCGCACTATGCAGTACAATGAGCAGCTACTCTGGCCATTGCTGCATATATATGTGTTTTTATATGTGTGTTAAGAGCTTTATTAAAAGACAAATAATGAAGTTGAGTGACATTTTGATATCTGAGTTTGGATGTCTTTTTTCTTCATATGATGAATTGAAATGACAAGTGGTGGGGCTTATCACTTATTAAAGCCAGGTTGTTTCACCTGAGGTTTAATAATGGATTATACTGAGAAGAACATATGCAAATGCAACACATTTTTCAGTCACAGGCAAAGATCAGCTGAAAGAGAGATAAATGTGTTCTCCTCTGTGTGGGCTGCTTGCATGCCTATGAGCTGATGGCTTGGCTTGTCACTTGTAAGAGTAATGTAGCATCCAAAGGCTATTGTATTAGTCAGTCTGTAAATCTGATACAGTGCCAACCAAATTTAATATGGGGGAAAAAAGCTTTATGCTGAAAGAAGCTCTGCTAAATGTGTGATAGGCATTCTGTGTATTTAAGCAATATTATAGTCTCAGTGCATAAACATAGACTGAATCACATATGTGGAATTATGCACTGCTCAAAACAAATTAAGGGAACACTTTTGTAATCAGAGTACAGCATCAAGTCAGTTAAACTCGTAGGATATTGACCTGGTCAGTTAAGTATCAGAGGGGGTTGTTAATCAGTTTCACTGCTTTGGTGTTAATGAAATTAACAACAGGTGCACTAGAGGGGCAACAATGAAACAACCCCCAAAACAGGAATGGTTTTACAGGTGGAGGACACTTACATTTTTTCACTCCTCATCTTTTCTGACTGTTTTTTCACTAGTTTTGCATTCAGTTAGGGTCAGTGTCACTACTGGTAGAATGAGGTGATACCTGGACCCTACAGAGGTTGTACAGGTAGTCCAACTCCTCCAGGATGGCACATCAATCGTGTGTCATTGCCAGAAGGTTTGCTTTGTCTCCCAGCACAGTCTCAAGAGCATGGAGGAGATTCCAGGAGACAGGCAGGTACTCTAGGAGAGCTGGACAGGGCTGTAGAAGGTCCTCAACCCA
>VUQS01074865.1:7146-22371 GCA_015108495.1 Heterochromis multidens
GTTAAATACAGAATTGAATTTAAAATCCTTCTTCTCACATACAAGGTCTTAAATAATCAGGCCCCATTTTATCTTAAAGACCTCATAGTACCATATCACCCCAATAGAGCACTTCGCTCTCAGACTGCTGGCTGAGAGTTGGCAGCTTAAGTTTAGGGAGCATTGGTCTGCTGATGGATCCAGACCATCAACCAGCTGGATGCTCCATCCAAATTTTTCTTAGGATTAGAGAATAGGAATACACAGACTTAGCACATCACCTATTTCTGGTCTGCTGATGGAGAAGAATTCATAGAAACTCATGAGACTTGGGGCACCTCAGTTCTGTTCTGAGCTGTAAAAAGAGTATGAAAGTTTAAGTTTTTCTGTGCTTCAAGGGATAATCTTCTTGAGCTGGAGGAGCCCCTATTTCTAAAGAGCTGCATGTATCCCTGTAGGGGATAGGCATGAGAAAAGGCCTGAGCACTAATCTTCCAAGTTGAGTTTAGAAGACATTCTTCAATGAACTTGGTCAAGATCTTATTGATGTTTACGGTGAAAGTTTTGGATAGCTGATTCCACCTCTGAGGTGCAGGAGAGCTGTGATAACTGTGCTCCTGAAGAAATTTGTGGACGGGACTTTGAGGACAATAAAAACTGTGTGTAGTCCACCTGTGTTTAGATAACCAAATATTTTCCGAGGCTCTGACTGTGATGGAGGAAGCAATTCATCTGGATTATTGTGTGCTTGGTAAGTCATTCATAGGATCTGACCACATTTAAATTTGCTTTTCAAAACCGATGAAATCTCAAGTGGATAGCTCTAAATTCTGTGTATATGACCACTGAGACGCATTGTGATCCGACTTCTCAAACCACTTGCTGAGGTGACTCTGGATCTTTTGTAGTGTGAACACTAATGTGTTCTGATCAGTGCACTTTCTGTTTCATCTTGTCCTGTGCCCTTGAGTAACTCACAAATTACTTTGTCATTCTGGTTTCAATAGTTTCAGTGGCCCACTTGAATAATTGATTGATTGATTGATTGATTGATTGATTGATTGATTGCCCCAGCTAAAAAATATCTGATTGTTGACTGGCAACAGATCCTGGCCTTTCCCTTCTAGCTGGAGTGACATAGAAAATAATGAAATCTAAACACACATGGTCAGCTGGACACCTTGAACACACATGATACACAGGTGTGAACGGCAATGTCTCTGCATGACGATCCACTTACAATCTGCCTGTGAAAGAAACAGTTTCAAACCAAGTATCCACATGATGTGTCTTTAGTCAGCAATGTTTTGGACTTCTCTAGTATTTATGGCATAGAATTTGGTTTCACTAGACCAAATAAAAGCATTTGACAGTGTTGATCATTTTATCTTTAAAAGGTTCTTGAGTGTTTCGGCCTAAAATTGAGTCTCATTGGTATGATGAAGGTTTTACAAGGAGACATTCAGAGTGTAGTCTGAGTGCTCCCTTTACTTCACACAGAGGTGTCAGCCAGAGCTACACTCTGTCTGGAATGCTGTCTGAATAGATGGTTTAGCTTTACCTTATTTTATTTTATTTTTGTAATGCTTATGTTGTTGATAATATGGTGCTGGTTACAAAATAATTTGAGTTAATATTGTTGAGAAATTGCATTTGAATTTGCAAGTGCAGTTTGACATTTGCTTTCTGCCACTCTCTCAGTTTGTTCAGAGGATTGTGTAGATTCAACACTATAGATCCTTTAGCTTTTATGGAGCCACCTGCTGGTTCATGTCCAAAACTGAAAGCAATATTAGTGATTCATCTGGGTTAAAGATGTCATTTATTAAACCTGAAGACTGAAATCCTGGTTCTTAATATTTATGGATGGAATTAATGGAATTATTATTTTTTTTTACATTTTTTATATAATATATACCATGTAATAGTTTTTTGTTAAGGACCATTAACTTTAGACTTTGTTATAATAATAATAATAATAATAATAATAATAATGGTCCCTGGCTCAAGATCAGGAGACTTTTGGCATTGTGTCAGGAAGGGCAAATCTGCAAAGTCAAATATGCAGAGCTTGGCACCTCTTATTGGCAGATGCAGAATATTAAGAAATGATACAATTTTGTGTCAATTGATGTTTCATTGGAGTTCACTCACTTTTTTGTTATCTTGTAGAAGGTAAACTGTGTAAAGAAATAGTGTAGACAAAAATAATAGACAGTTTTAATTGGTTTTATATTTCACAAATTAATGGAGTGGCTGAGCTTGTACACGGGGAGGTGTGATAATGATGTTTGTTTAACAGTTTTCAGTTATTCTTGTATCTGGTTTTGTATCATAATAATGATTCTAATTCTTTAAATATTTCAAAGATACCGGGAACTATTAAACTCATTCCAAGACCCCAGCTGTGTTTGTTTATTTTGGGACTCTATTAGAGCAGCTTAACACAATTCACATTTCAAAATAATCATTATTCACCTCATACTGAGCCTTGGTGCAGGCTCTTAGTTTAAATACTGTCTGAAAAAAGTTGTTTTTAGCTCCCCTTCACCTGTCCTTAATGCCATCTTTCTTTAGCTGCTCCTTGCAATCTGAAAAAAAAATCAGGAGTTGGTGGGGATTCTGTGCTCACAGCCAGACCTGTGCACCTGTGATGACCACATTAAGGATATCTGCTCTCACTGACATTCATTCATTCATTCATTCATTCACTCATTCATTTTATTTCTGTCTGATCATAGCAAAACAAGCAGTACTTTCCAAAACAAGGGAAAAAGAGAGAGAGAGAGAGAATAACATTAATTTCAAATAAATCAGATATCAATATATTTCTTAATTAACATGTTTTTTTTTTGTTTTTTTTTAGCAAATATTTAAACTTAACAAAAGTGCCACATAACTTCAAATCCTCACTGGCATTATTCCATAAATTTACTCCACTAACAGAAAAACAGTGGGAGTTTTTTGTTTTGTTTTGTTTTTTACATTAGTTCTTATCTTAGGTTTTAGAAAAAGAAATATTCCTCTGAATTAATAATTGGTTGTTCTCAGCTAGACATCATAAAAAGCAAGAAGTAAAGCTTTCTGGCTGATAGCAAATAATTGGAAATACACTGAGTAGTTGATTGCTATTTAAAACTTTGTCCATGTTTATTATGAGCATTTAAGAAACATGCAATATCCATCCATATTTTTCAACTTAACCAATTCAGGGTCATGGGGGAAACCAGAGCCTATCCCAGCTCTCAAGAAGGAGGATTCACCCTGCACTGGTCACCAGTCTATTACAGTGCCCACACAGAGAGATGGACAACCAATCACAGGTTAACCTGACACGCATGTCTTTGGACTGTGAGAGGAAGCCAAAGTACCCATGCCAGCAGAAGAACTTGAAGCTCGAAAGAGTCGGAAAGGCCCGGGAGGCCGAGAAAGGCCCCAGCTGGATGGTGGATTTGAATCAAGGACCTTCTGGCTGTGAGGCAAAAGTGCTAACAATGGCATCACCATCCCACCTGAACAAAACAACAGGGCCCTTTTAAATTTGCTTTTTAAAAGTCAGCATCATGACCTAAATTCAAACAGAAAGACTGAAGGGGTGAAGAAGCATGAGGCATTAACACGAACTATTCCTCCTGGGTGCTGTGAAAAATTATATTACTATAAAATAAAAGCCCCTCCAGCTACTGTATATATAAAGCAAAACACAAAAACACAAGGGATGACTATTTGGGTGAGTACCATGGCAATGTATAAGCCTCTTCCAGTTTGAGCCTCTTGAATTGCCACTTACAGACACATTGATGCATACATAATTTCCCCTCATAACTTTGGAACAGTTGACATTCACTGCTTTCATCCAACTTTCTTGTAAGTCACTGCATGGTGTAAAAAAATTCCCCGAGGCAGGATATTTTTTAAGAGACTCTCTTACAAAGCTTAGAGTTTTTAAAGATGCTTCTTGAACAGCTGTGCAGCACACAGGCAATTTGAGATAAGCCTCACACAGGGGAAGTTAATTAGCAATATGGATCAGGCTTAATGAATACATGAAGTGCATCTCAAGATGTAATAGCCATAGACATGTCTATTAAATGCAACTTTTATTTGAAGTCCCATCTTAAAACTTACACGTATACAGTTTTACTTTACAATCACACACATTTCCCGGATCCTCATTTGTATAGTACAAATCAGCATCCACATTGCAGCCTCACAGACTGTAGTGCTGTGGTTCACTGAATATGCACACTGATTTCTTTTATTTATTATTTCTTTTTTTCAGTGTGATGGGAAGTAATTTGCTGTAATGCGTGATCCGGGTGTTTTGAAAAAGCTATTTCATCTCACTGTGCTGGTCCCTTTCTCTGTGGGGGAGCCCGGCTGTTCCTGTTCCATCAAAACCAACCAGTGAAGCTGAAAGATTCTGTTGCGGCTGAAGCTAAATGAGACTTCACACCCCTCTGCTTTCCCTTTCTCAGCTTTTTCTTCGTCTCACTGTGGCTTTCTCTAATTCTTTATTTGTCTCATACTCTGTGCTCTCTGCCAGTCACCATCACCTGGAGATGCATAAATAAATTTGCAAGGAACGCAAACTAAAAGGCCCATGTTTTAGGGAGAAAAAAAAAAGTAGAAGAAGAAGAAAAACTAAAACACATTAAGTGTAGTGCAAGTGAACTCAGATAAATGTCAATCACTGTGACTCTGATTGCTCATCATTAGTGTAATTCACTCCGGCAGGTGTTGGCAGCCTCAAAGAAAAGTTTAAAGGGAGAACAATGGTGTCAGCTGTTGTTATAATTATGTTTTCAGACTGTGAATAAGCGATAAGTGTAACCACCCACTCTCTGCATTTGTTTTAATAGGAGGTTTGATGGTACACCATTTCAGGCATTTGGCTCATTTTGCCCAGCAGCAGCTGTGTCCTTAACATGATAATTCCAGTTGCCAATGTTGAGCTAAAAAGCAAGAATAATAAGTATTCTTGTTTGCCAGATGGACATACAATAGGTGTGTTTATAAAGATATAAAAAACAGAACTGGTGGTACAGATTTGAAAAAGAAATAATAACCAGGGTAGGTTTTAACTCTGACAATAACTTAAAATTTCTTATTCTCTTATATGCCAGTTATTTTCTTTCAAATGTACCAGTTTGGGGGTTAAAACCATTGGGATTTGTTTGTCAAACTATTTTTCCAAAGGTCATCAATAATGAACTTTTATGCACAACAAAACAGATGGCAAACACTTAGATACTCTAAGGATAAAATGATAACAGCTATTTAACTTGCATTGCAACAGAATCATCTTCAGGACGAATAAAAATGAAATTCATCCACTGGTATGGCTGAAAGCTCTAGAAAATGTTAGAAAGCATGAAGGTAAGCTCGATGTCACCATTCTTTTAACTCTTGGTCTCCACCAATCCTGGGGAAGCACCTAGCAGTTGATGCACCTAGCAGCTAACAAGCACCTTCTTCATGTCCACCAACTGGTTGCTAACTATTGCTGGACAGATAGCATCCAGTGGGTTTTGTATTATGGCCAAAAATAGAGCTGAAAGATTGAAAAGAAAAAGTAACAATGCGGGCTGTAAAGCCACAACAGTTAGCTGAGAGATTCTACATAGCTGAGGGGGACTGCAGCTACAAATGACACCCTTTATCCTTTCATGTTACACATAGTCAAATGATGAACTGGTATAGCAAAAATACAGATTAGAAAAACAGGCATTTTACCATGAACCAATATTATTATTTAATTTTTAACTGTTAAAACCACTGATAACCATCAATGTGCTCTTTTTGTGCCTGTAGTAATTCTCCAGTGTACCTGCAGTAGACGTCTTAAGGTCATATAAAATGCTGCTGTCACAATTCTGGAAGAAGAAAGCACTTATCCTGTCTGCTTTACACAGCCTTCCAATGAATCCCAAATGCGACTTGGAGGTGCTTCGCTATACATATCCATACATATAAAGTAGCGCATGTGTTTTGCACCGTGCTGTTTTTGATCTTTCTGGCTTAGAAGTTTCACCATTTCATGTGGATTTTCTTCCTGTGATGTCCTTGATGAAATGAGTCACTTGACCTAATTCAAGGTATTTATTACAATCATTTGTACTTTTTGTACATCATGAATAACTGGCTTCACTCATTTCACTCACTTTCAAAATTTATTCATTCATTATAATTATGGCTCTTAATTGGATTTTAAGGTCAAAGTTTCTCATCTTTATTTGTTGTTTCTTTGTTATTGTTATTTTTATGGTCATCATGTTGGAATTGTGAACCTTCAACCCTAATCTGTCATGACAGTGTGTCGAGAAATGAATTTAAAGAACTTTTAAGGATGGCACTGACACGAGGTAAAAAAGCACAGCAGGTGCTTACAGCAAGAACTGTAAGAGAAAAATGCATCAAACAATGGTAGACTTTGAACTGAATTCACCTCTTATGCCTCCTATGAAAGTGCTCTGTTATCTTTACCAAGACAGTGGGTGACACATAGTCTGCCAACAATTGTTTGGTTTAATAGTAAATCAAAAATGTAGAGAAAGAAATCAGAGCATTTCACCTCTTTTTGTGCTGAGAAATTGTGTAGAACAGGTAGGATTGAGATGTGCTCTGCCTCACAGGGTTGCTCACTCAAAGCTGAAGACCTTCCTTTTCAAAAAGATGAACTAGGGAGAATGACATTCAGAATAGCTATAAAGTAGACATTTAATGCTTGAATGATTGCACCGATCAAGGCAAGGACATCAAATAATATGATGTGCCGTACCATGGCTGGTTTCAATCATACAAAAGGTCATAGGTATGTCTGCTCTGACAAGTGGGCTTTGCACCTCAAATTATGGGTTTAGGCAGGAAAAAAGGCAAAAACACTCTCTTTGCTCTGCTGTGAGAAACATTTTCAAAAGCCAGGCAGCTCAGCTTAGGAAAATTGTAATTTATAGAGGTTAGTTTTTGTATGGACAAAACAAATGAGATACAATGTGTTAATTACACACACACAAACACAACCCCGATTCCTGTCTTATGTGAAGCTAAACTAATTGGCTCTTGTCTGTACAACATGGAATAACTTATAACTAACATGACCCTTTAGGCACATTTTGGATTTTGAGCTTTTTTTTGTTGTTGTTATTATACAGCATTAAGTGACACACAAATGTTAAGGCTAGGGTTAGTATCTGTTTTTACAGACTGAAATAACAAGCATTTATATGTTATATGTTATTCATATGCGATTTCACCATGCTGGAATACAGAAATAATATATCTAGAATATAGTAGTAAAACCATTCCTTAAATTTTGCTGTTCTCCCCTTCAAGCTTGTCTCCTTGTGCACTGCTGCATCCCTCCTCCACTGATGAAATGTTGTTCTTACCACCAGCACGAGTGCATTTACAGCTTCACAATTAGCTGCTGAGCACTACTACTGGAGCCACATGGGGTTTCTTCTTAGTTTATGGACTCATCTGCTGCTTCTGATAGAGCAGTGACCAATGTTCCCAACCAAAATTGGCAAAAATCACAACCAAAAACTTGCGCAGAGTGCAAACATAAAAAATTCTGCGTCTGGCCCAACCTCAAAGTCGAGAATCACAAGTGGGGAAGGGACATCAGGTCAGGAACAAGACCTATGACCCCAGTCACATAGGCCTAGAGACCAGTTGGTGACTGCCTGGCAATCACTGGTTGCGACAGAAAAATGTGTATTCTCTGATCAGTTGAGAGTGGTTGCTAGAGATTACTAGCAGTTGCTGTAAAATCTACTGCTAAAGCCCCAGTCATTCAGGCTTAGAGACTGGTCAATGAACCCCTGGTAACTACCAGGTGCTAGTGGCAAAATGTGTATTCCCCAACCTGTTGGCAAGTGGTTGCTGGCCGTCGAGGTATATGGAGCTGCACTGAAAACTTGTCTGCAAACAATCCCCAACTACTCACTAAGCAGTAGTGAAAGTGTGAAGAGTGGAGTTTGCATGTTGGATTCTCTCTGGGTAGTCCAAGTCCAAGTATGTTTAGTTAAGTGGTGATTCTAAATTGGCTGTAGGTGTGAATGTGTGTGTGAATGGTTGTCTAGCTGCCTGTCCAGGTTGTACTCCAGCTCTTGCCCCATGACAGCTGGGATAGGCTCCGACCTCCTGTGAATTGGAAAGCGGAAGAAAATTGATGGAGGAATAGATAGTTAAAACATAATTATTTCTGTAATTCTGTGTCATGCTGCTTACAGATCAATAGTATTATAGTTCATAGTAAATGGCAAATAAAAACTCCACTGTGTTCTATATAAATTCTTCAAATATTTTGTGGAAATTTGACCAAGCTTGCAAAATTTTTCAGTAAAATGTTGCTCAGCAGCAAGCACACATTTTACAAACATCCCCATCTGGGAGCTGCCCACAACAGTCAACAATCTTCTGCCATTAGCTGCTGAGCAGTTCCACTGGAGCCATTTGGGGTTTTCTTCTCAGCTCAAGGACAAATCGGCAACAGTTGTTGAGGGAGCTCTTTTCATTTCTTTTCTCAACTCAAACTGGCAACCTTTCAGTCATTGCCTAACCTCTAGGCTGCCTAGGTCTGACTTAATATTTTTCACAACACTTTTCACTTAGAGTTCTGTTCAGCTGCAGTGCAGTTGCAACCTTTGGAGGCCGCTGAGCAGCACCACTGAAGCAGTGGGGGTTAATTGCCATTTTCAAGGACATCTTGCCAGAAGCCGTTCATTTACAATGAAACTGTGTCAGACTGTGCCTTTGACATAATAACTAATCATTTAGGTGGTAGCAAACATAACAAGAAGACATGGATATGAAAAAAAAACACAGTGTGAACACAGACTGAGATAAAAATAAGATTTTTCTCAGATCAAAAAAAAAAAAAAAAAAAAACCATTTTTTTGGTAACATACCCAGCCCTAGAATGTCAACATTAATTTTAAAAACCACAAAGGGTACCATTCTGTTTCTCATTTCACTTTTTTAAATGTAACAAGAAAATGGAAAGGTAACAATCTAATAACCGGAGTGGGCGATGTGATGAGTTCCCGCACAGTATTTCCTTACAATAACCTTCCTACACAGAGAAACCTCAGGCATGCAGGAGGCTAGGCACTGTTCTTGTTTGTATCTCTTGTGTGTGTGTGTGTGTGTGTGTGTGTCTCTCTGCACACACACACACACACACACTTGCATATCCATGCACACATTCACTGATTTCCAATGATGAGTAATGGGCCATTTAGCACATTGATATGAAGCTGCAACATGGCCGAAGATGACAAAGACTACCGTCCTAATGCTCCATCATTCATTCCCATGTCTCATTTAGGGCTGTAGAAATCCCATCATGTCCAGCCGTTTCTTTCATTTACACAGAAAGATGTATGACATATTCTGTAGATCATTATCCGTGGAGCATAAGCAGGATATATGTAGAAATATAGTGCTACTGGCACCACAATGACCTTAACTAATAAACCATTCAGGAGAGCTGGATAAAAAGTTCAGCAAATATTTGGTGCCACTGACAATAAAAAAATCTCATTATTAAAAAAAAAAGGGGGGGGGGGGTTATGTTAAGAGTTTTTCTGCTACAGAATTAGTTTGTAAGGTATAATATATACTTCACAAAATTCATTGTAAATCTCAGAGAGTGCAGTTGTTTAATTTGAATTGTGTTTAATTAAAGAGTTATCAATGGTTACCTTTTAGTGAGCCTCCCACCTCTCTCATTCACTGATTAGTTAGGATTAGGCACAATAAATTAGCCATTCTCTAAGTTTCCCGCATCTAAGGTAATGACACCAGCACGCATTTTATATACGCAGGGCTACAGGTCACTTGATTTAAAAAAGTAACAATACACTCACCAGCCACTTTATTAGGTACACCTGTTCAACTGCTCGTTAATGCAAATATTTAAACAGTCAATCGCATGGCAGCAACTCAATGCATTTAGGCATGTATACATGGTCAAGATGACCTGCTGAAGTTCAAACTGACCATCAGAATGGGGAAGAAAGGTGATTTAAGTGACTTTCAAAATGACATGGTTGACCTGAGTATTTCAGAAACTGCTGATGTACTGGGATTTTCCCACACAACCATCTCTAGAGTTTATTTTGAATGGTCCAAAAAAGAGAAAATATCAAGTAAGTGGCAGTTCCCTGGCTAAAATTGCCTTGTTGATGCCAGAATTGCTAAAATTTAGATTGAAGATTGAAAAAATGTTGCCTGGTCTGATCATTCTTGATTTCTACTACCATGTTTATATGGTAGGGTCAGAATTTAATGTAAACAACATGAGAGCATGGATCTTCAGCAGTTTAGGCTGGTGTTGTAAGACTGTGGGGGATATTTTCCCTTAGTACCAATTGAGCATAATGTAAATGCCACAGCCTACCTGAGTACTGCTGCTGACCATGTCTATCCCTTTATGACCACAGTGTACCTATCTTCTGATGGCTGCTTCTCAATCAGATCTCAATCCATTAGACCACCTTCGGGATGTGGTGGAATGGGAGATTTGCATCATGGATGTGTAGCCAACAGCAACTGTGTGATGCTTTCATGTCAACATGAACTACAATCTCTGAGAGATGTTTCCAGCACCTTGTTGAATGCAGAATTAAGGCAGTTCTGAAGGCAACAGGTGGCCCAACCTGGTACTAGAAAGGTGTACCTAATAATGCCAGTGAGTGTAGATAATAATAACAGACTGCACAGATGCTTTATCCCTCCCTCTCAGCTTAACAACTGAGAGAGATAAAGAGAACCAGTGTTTGAATAAGTGTCGTGGGGTAGAGGGGTTAGCCAGAGCAAAGCATTTAATCAGAAAGAAATGAAATGTCTTCCTGATTGTTTCACAGTAGTTATGTTCTCAAGTTTGCACACCTGGAGGAAGGTGTCACATTTTTGGATTTGTGGACATGTTAAGGCAGCCACTACTCCTGTTCACTGTGGCCAGGTTTGTTGTTCAAACATATGCCAGAATGAGAAAAGTCTGTAACCAGACCAAACATTTGTCATTATAATGATAAACAGATCTGATTCTGTGTTGTCACTTCAGGCTGGTTGGTGAGATCATTAAACAGGTAAATAGCTACAGGTGTGCTCTCTTTAGTCTTCAGTTAATCATACAGCTACTGCATATGTGCACATATTTCCTTGACAGTGTAACGTATTTAATGCCTTACCTTATTCTACAAGTTTTTTAGTTTTTTTTTAAGTTGGACTGATTGCAAACTGCTTTAAAAGATTCAGTTAAAATGTATTCAATACATCTTAGGGAAACTGTTGGCTGTTATTAAAAAATAAGAATTATAGGTCTACACAATATAACAATATATATTATTTTTTTGACTCTGAATATGACATCATACTAATCTCTTCCAAGTCCTCATCAAATACCATCAACCCACAGCCTTTGCTGTGTCCAAGGTGCTTAACATTTTCTTGTGAAATTGCCACATTAGCCCAACAAGCACCAAACAACCAAGTGATGCATAACCTATTTAACAAAACAATATACTGTAGCTATATTAATGTTATATCAGCCAAGACTAGAAATCATTATGATACACAGATGGCACATTAGTGGGCTCTATAAACATTTAAACAAGTTATGACACTAACTATAAGAACTTCTGATGTTTTTTTATCCTACGAATAAAGTTTTATAAATATTTAAAGCAGGAATACACTCTTATACAACACTAAAGCTCACAGTTGAAATGCTTACCTGGTCTCTTCTTTATGTTTGGCCTCTATATGTTCTGTTGCTCTCTGTCTCTCTGATGCCTGTATAGACAGCCACTCTGTGAAACACTGTCCTTGACAAACATGTTTGTCTAGTTTCGGTTTTACACGTGGGATATATAATTAATTTAAAAAAAAATAAAACATCAGATGGGTTCACAGGTCTGTCTAATAACCAAATGATACACTTTACCATAATTACCCTACATCACATCCTGTTACAACTTTGGAATCGATTAATTAAAGGGCCCAACTCCATTTTTTTTTCAAAATTCCAATTCCAAAACAAAAAAATTTTTCTTAATATTTTGGGATGTGTATGTATGCCATAGTATGAGGTATACCATGACTAAAATCATAAATCTTACATCTGAACCACAGTTTGAGCAAACAATAAAAATGCTGTCCTATAAAAATGTTTCTGGATTTTACTGATTCATTTAGTTTGCTATCTAACTGCATTAGGTCCTTGATCACCTTATCCTCTAGCAGCTGTCCCCTCTGATTGAGTGCACTGTGCTGTTTCACATCGTTGCATATTAAGTAGAAGTGAACAAAAAAAAAAAAAAAGAAACTCTAGAATAAAATAGAAACTCTTTTTCCCAGTCAGTGGCAAGAAATGGGGGTGTTAACCTGATGTTGGACTGTAGAAAATATGTTTTCATGTGTGACCAATCAATATGAAATTAGTGGTGTGCAGTGTTGGGTGTAACGCACTCCAAAGTAACACATTACTGTAATCATATTACATTTTTCAGTAACGCATTAATGTAACATTTTACTGTACTAAATTCATTTATTATTTTACAGTTTTGCATTACAAACATTCTTCATTTGGGAAAAGGGGGGAAAAAAAGAACAAACAACAAAACCAAACAAAAAAAAAACATGCTTTTTTTTCCTTCCTGTACACTTTCCTGTGCTACAATCAGCTGATTTCAGTTCCTGTACAGGGAGGAGGGAAATTGTGGCGCGATCTACAGCTTTTGAGGAGTGGACAGAAGGATATTACTGTTATTTTTATTGCATGAAGTGACAAAAGTGTGATGGTGAAATGCAAACTGCCTCCAGGACAGAAACAATTGCGTTATGCTGCTGACACAGCTTTGGCTCTTTGCTGGCATCTGCACAAACAGCATGCTAACACAAAGGTAGCGAAGACCCCAAAGTGATGTTAAAGCTGAGTACATGCCATACAGCAGCCAGAGCCTGAACTTCAACAGGTAACAAACGCAGTGATGAGCAGCCAGACTTGCAGCACTGTAGCCTCCATTTCCACCTTTACATGTTTCTACAGTGGAATCACTTGAAAGTCTCTTTGTGCTTTGTGTCTCTTTGCTTTTGTATTCATACATAAAAACTAAAAGAAAGATTGTATGTGTGTATTCACTAGGATAAGGATTTGTGTTGGTGTGTAGAACTGTAGACTAATGTTTATATTGTCAACTGGTGTGACAATGCTTATCAGGTCATTTTACGGAGTAACGCAAAAGTAATGTAACAAGTATTACTTTTAAGAAAAGTAACGAGTTTTGTGTAATACATTACTTGTTTTTTTAATAACAATCCCAACACTGGTGATGAGGACATTTTTATGCAATCAGAAAAGTTGTAGGATCCAAACCTCACTCATGACATTTTGTTTCAAAAAACTACATGCCTATGTGTCCCTGGGCAGGTCACTGAACCCCAGCTTGCTCTTTATGGCAGGCAAGCACTTTAACTAGCAGCTCCACCATAATATTTAACAACTTTGGGCTTAGCCAAGCTACCTGTTCCCTCCATTTCCAGTCTTTACGATAAGCTTTACTGTACTGTACTAGATCCTGCTCTAAACTTTACCCAAACACAAGAAACTGATAACTAATGTCTGATAACTAATTTCAAAATAATTTACAATAATTCATTCAAAAAAATGCTTTTAGATCATTTAAAAACCTGAAATTGAAAAAAAAATCTGTATTATTACATTGTATTATGCAGCATCATTACAGTGTCAGTCACACTGGTCAGAAACACACACACGCATTTCTACATTTGTGAGTTGTGGCTTGGCACCTTCAGCAAACAGAAAAGCTGACATTTGGTTTTTCTGTTTTTTTTTTCTTTCTTATGAATGACCCCTGGTGCACTACGCAGTTTAAAGCTTGCCTCCCTTAGATTTTTTCTTTGTTTCCTCTAACTTTTGTTCTGCCAGTGAAAAATAAACTTGGGATGAACAGTGGTCTGGGAAGGGGGAAGATTTGCTAAAAGATGCTATTGATCTCTTTATTCCTGAAATAATTTGTATGGCTTGGCAACCACAGCATCATCCCTTATCAACGTCTGCCAAAAGCCAGGCAGCGGCCTCCCGGGTGTAAAAGCTCTGAGAAATAATGCTTCTCATCACCAGCGAGAATGGCAGACAAGGAGAAATGAAAAGGAAGATGGGGAAGAGGTGGGGCAGAGGGAAAGGAGGCAGCATGAGAGTCGGATGATAGAAGCGAGAGGAGGCTAAGGAAACTGTAAGTCTGAGTCAAACTTCCCAGATCCACAGAGGAGACAGATCACATGGTAACAGCTGAGCTGTGAACCTGAGGTTACAGCAGGATGAATATGTTAGTTTAAATGAATCAACAGCCCTGATTCGTACTAACTTTCAGAATCCTCAAAGCACAGGCCGAGGGGGGGGAAGTAGCAACAATCTTCCACTCCAGCTTATTAATCAACCATATACCCAGACAGTGTTTTAATTCATTTGAAAGCCTGACTCAAAAACCAGTTTTATTTTGTTGTTATCTATCCTCCACTTGGCTCTTACTCAGAGTTTCTATCTGATTTCTCTGACTTTTTACCCCATTCCTACAAGACTGCTCAAAGAAGTCCTACCATTAATTAATGCTTCAATTTTAAATATTATCAATCTATCTCTATTAATGGGCTACGTACCACAGGCCTTTAAGGTGGCAGTAATTAAACCATTACTTAAAAAGCCATCACTTGACCCAGCTGTCTCATCTAATTATAGGCCAATCTCCAACCTTCCTTTTATCTCAAAAATTCTTGAAAGAGTAGTTGTAAAACAGCTAACTGATCATCTGCAGAGGAATGGTTTATTTGAAGAGTTTCAGTCAAGTTTCAGAACTCATCACAGTACAGAAACAGCATTAGTGAAGGTTACAAATGATCTTCTTATGGCCTCTGACAGTGGACTCATCTCTGTGCTTGTCCAGCTGCACCTGAGTGCAGCGTTCTAATCTCTGTAATCATATTTTATTACAGAGATTAGAATATGCTGTGCTGCAGTGATTTGAATCATATCTATCCAATAGTCTCCAATTTGTTCATGTAAATGGGGAGTCTTCTTCACACACTAAGGTTAATTATGGAGTTCCACAGGGTTCTGTGCTGGGACCAATTCTGTTTACATTATACATGCTTCCCTTAGGCAGTATCATTAGAAGGCACAGCATACATTTTCATTGCTATGCAGATGACACCCAG
>VUQS01074866.1:0-11100 GCA_015108495.1 Heterochromis multidens
CACCGCTCGCAGTCTCCTCCTTATCTCATGTTCCTGGAGGGAGAGGGGGGGTGAGCTGGCTGAGGGGGAGGGGGAGCAGGAGGTGTGGGGGATGGTGGTGGTCCCAAACTGGGCAAAGAAGTTATTTAGCTCCTCTGCTAGTGTGAGGCTGCTGTCGGGGGTTGGGGGGCTCTGGCCTTTGTAGTTGGAGAGGGCTTGGATGCCTCTCCACACCTGATGGGGGTTGCTGTCTGTGAGGAAGCCCTCTATCCTCCTCCTGTAGGCCTCCTTGGCTTGTTTGATACCCCTCCTCAGGTTGGCTCTGGCAGTGCTGTACAGGGAGCTGTCCCTCAGCCTGAAGGCTGAATTGCGGGTTCTGATTAGAGCCTGTACTTCACTCGTCATCCAGGGTTTTCGGTTAGGAAACACCTGGATGGATTTGGTCACTGACACATTTTCTACACAGCACTTAATGTAGAAAAGTACAGACTGAGTGAGGGTCTCCAGGTCCTGCTGTTCAAAGATGGACCAGTCTGTGTTTTCAAAACATTCCTGTAGCTGGAGGAGGGCGTCATCTGGCCATGTTTTAATGACGCGGGTGCTTGGAGGACTTTGTTTCCTGAGGGGGGTGTAGGCTGGGATGAGGAGCAGAGAGAGGTGGTCAGATTGTCGTAGGTGGGGAAGGGGTGTCGCTCTGTAGGCCTGCTTGATGTTACTGTAAACATGGTCCAGTGTCCTGTCCCCACTGGTAGGACACTTAACATGTTGGTGGAATTTGGGGAGTACAGATTTCAAACAAGCCTTATTAAAGTCCAGGGAGCTGTACTTTAATGTGGATGCCCTCCAGGTGTTCTCTCTGCTGTTTACTGATGATAAGTTGAAGGTGGTTGAGTGCCGAGCTAACGTTAGCATCGGGAGGGATGTAAACAATGGTTATAATGGCTACCGTTAGCTCACGAGGTAGATAGAAGGGCCTGCACTGAATGGACATGGCCTCTAAGTCCGGTGAGCAGTGACTGTCTATAATTCTGCTGTTATGGCACCAGTCCTGAAGCACATAAACACAGAGCCCCCCACCCCTTCCCTTACCGGAGTCTTTGTTACGGTTCTGGCAGTGTAAGGTCCGGCCAGGTAACTCCACAGAGGTGTTGGGGATTAGCGGATGAAGCCAGGATTCTGTTACAATCTGTTATAAACAGACATAAACACACGAGACAGGGGACTAACAAAATAAGACAGGAAGTAACACACGCACTAAGACATGAGAACTTAACCATGGGACAGGGGACAAACAGACATGTAGACATGACAGACTGGGGAGATAAAAGAATGAAACACAGAGACACAGAGACACCGAAGACAGGACACGGAGACAAGACAGAGACAGAGACAGACTGGACATGAGGGAGAACTAACATAACAAAACAAGAAACTATAACCAAACTCAGAAGCACAAGAGAATAGTATACACAGAAACTAAAACATAATTATTTTGTACCTTTTCAAAGAAAACAACAAATCCAGACAAACTCAAAATGCTGGGTCAAAGACCCAGAACCATGACGATAGATAGATAGATAGATAGATAGATAGACAGATAGACAGATAGACAGATAGATAGGTTTGTTTCCTCTTGACCCCAGACATGACCCCCTTCTTACTGTAGCAGCCAGAGAATAAATACAGAGGTGGACTCTGCTGTCTGCTCCAGAATGTCACATTACAGTGAGACACAGACTGAGCTGAGACAGCCTGGCCTGTGTTCAGCACAGCTGGAACTGCAATGAACAGGAAGTTTCAAAGTCACAAGAGACATTTTAAGTATCAAAACCTTTCACATGCATTAGACAGAACTTCTTCAGTTGGCTGTGGTCTTAGGTAATAGTGGTGACCTTTCTTTGTCTAAATACTCAATACTGCAAACTTTTGTCGTGTATGTGTATGTGCAATTTGAATGTATTACAGCTACTCAGATATGCAGATTTACATTTAAAAAAACATTTAATGGTACAGATAATGTTTCATATAACTGATAAGAGCTAAAACATGTATAGGGGTCTATGATTGAACACTGTGAACGGACATCAAATTGATATCTGGTTATAAGCATACAATTTATCCAAAAGTGCTGGTGTGTATTTTGTTTCCTTTTTTAAAGTTTGTGATAGGCAGATTGTAGTCTAGCTTTTTGAACTCATTTCATGTCATTTCTTTTTGCTGAGCTGCACTAATCAGCTGCTGGATTCTTATTCTTACATTCTTATCATACGGATACGAGATATAGAAGCATCATATAGATCATGTTAACACAAAAAAGATGTGTAAAACAAGTATTTTTTTTTCTAAAAGTTTAAATTTAAGTTGGCTTTTAAAGATTACCCATGTATCCACTAATGCACTAATTTTGGTGGTAGGATTTAACTCCCTTTAACCTGACCTGAGATGTTAACAACGCTGACACACTGAAATATTAATTTGTTCTGTTATTGTCTTATAATCAATAAATAATAAATAAATACTTACTACTATTTTATTTATTTAAATAATTTTTTTGGCCATAATGTTTTTGGTTGTCTGTCCATCCCATTCTTATGAACATGATATATTTAAGGATCCTTAAAGATTACGGTAAGTACTGCATAATTTCATGGTACTTTCTGGAAAAATAAACAATATTTCCCCATGTTACATTTTAAGTACACTGTACTTTTTGGGGTGCGGGCCATATTATGGAGTGACTTAACCTTGTCTAACTTCCAGATATTTTACAGGAAAGGAGACACAAATTCTACTTTAAGTAATTTTAAGTACAGCGTAAGTAATTTTAAGTACTGCGTAATTAATTTTCAGTACTGCATAAGTAATTTTAAGTACTGCGTAATTTCATGGTAACAAAGAATATTTCCCCATCTTACATCGTAAGTACGCTTTACTTTTCAGAGTGCGGGCCGTATTGTGGAGTGACTTAACCTTGCATTTTTACGTCATTATTTAATATTCATTATGTTGATGTGCATGATTGATTTTCTATTATTCAATCGTTCTTTTTAACTTATGCTGTACTTAAAATTACTTACAGTATAATGTGCATCTCCTTTCCTGTAAATTTCCTGGAAGTTAGGCAAGGTTAAGTCACTCCATAATACGGCCCGTGCCTCGAAAAGTACAGCATACTAACAGTGTAAGATGGGGAAATATTGCTTGTTTTTCCGGAAAGTACCATGAAATTATGCAATACTTAAAATGACTTATGCTTTACTTACAGGGTAATTACGTCCTTAGTCGCGGTCCGAATTATAAAGTGTTACCAAGATCACCTTAAGGGAGTTCTTCAGGTCAGAGTTTTAAGTTTAATGTGCCTGTATAATGATCTGCAAGCACAATGTTCTGACCAGTATTCATTGCCTTGACTCAGGAACTAAAGGAAAGATGGATGTAAGCCACAACTTAACTGGTTGGTCAATAGTGAGGCAGTAATTTTAGTTCTTCCAGTAACCTCCCTCAAACACATTTGAAGGAGACACATCACATAAAATCGGTGAGTTTCTTATATTCACCCAGATGGGACAGTCTGTGTTCTCATGACTAAAAAGTTATTTTTTCTTTTATTGATCCCATGTCCATGTAAACTCATGACTGAGATAACCGTGGTGACCGTCTGCCCCTTTTCCCATTTGTCATGTGGATCTTCCTTCCCCTCTCAGCACGTTCACTAGAAGAACATCTTGCTATGTTGGCGTTTGTGCAATTTGTGCTCTACAGCTGATGAATGGCATCCTCTGGGAGGGGAAAACACATTGTTCGCCATATTATCAAATCCTTAGCTTTTGTTCACACCAGTTTCTATAGACATATACTTTCTGTCATCCAGAATGCCAACATTTGACTCACCATTGATAATCTAATCCACATTGCATTCTTAATCGGCATTTTTATTCCTGCTTTGAACTGTTGATTTGTGGTCTCTTTTCCAAGGTATTGAGCCAGTTGCTAACAATAAATTATGTAACATGCGTGACAAACCATGCAAATGGTTTTCTGATCTTACTCAGAATTCCTAAAAGGTTTGGAGTGGGACTTTGTTCGACCAAACCTAAAAACAAATGAACAAAACTCACAAATGCAGCCCACATTTGCAACATTGTTGGTCAGTCATGACCTACGTCTTTAAAGGTCAAAGTTAGTGTAAAACATATATGCTTATGTGTGACTTAAAAACCCATATAGCCGTAGTTACAGGACTGCATAAGGTTATCTAACATTGCAAATAAATCTTTAAGCAGAAATCAAACTTAATTAAAACTGTGTTTCTTAGAAATTGAGCTTTAAGGAAAACCAAACAAGCTTCTTGCCATGACCTGCAATGACTCCTTTCTGTATTTCTATAATAAGTCAGTTTTTTTTAACAAAAACTTCTGATCCCAAACATCACATTAAACCTTCAGTCTTTATTATTTGAGCTTGGTTGAGGGCTGAATAAAGATTAAAGGTTGCAGAGCTGGAATGTGTTGAATTGTTTATAAAAAAAATACCATTCATGTCATTTTAACCTTTCTGAAAAATCTGTGAATTACTTTCATCTCAACACTTCATGCCTCCATGATGGTGTATTATCTTGGCAATAATGGTTTTGGATCAGGGTTGATGAAGAGAGCCATGGTTGCTAATGTAGCTGCCGTCTAAATCTCTTTAGTTTTAGACCCATGACGTCAAACTCATTTTACGTTGTGGGCCACATACAGCCACTTTGATCTTAAGTGGGCTTGACCAGTGAAACTCCCTTTTCTGTCAGTGTAAAGAAGTTTAACTACACATTTAATCCCTGAGATATTTTAATATATAAAAAAAGTGCAATTTAAACAGTACATCTCAGTTTTTCTACATGATTAGGAAATGTTGCTGTAGTAAATTAAAGAAATCTGTCAGCATGACTCTTTGGGATTAAATTGTAATAAATAAATGTGTAAAATTACAGAAAAAGTTCTAGTAGCTCATTGCCCAGACTATCCTGTAATTATAAAACAGAAAGTTTTTGTTAATTAACAGAAAAATTATTTTTCCTTTTTTTTTGCACTGTAAAAATTAGAAATTGCTATAGTAGTGAAAAAAACAGGAATTTTTCTGTAATTTAATTGTTTATCTATTTGTTGGTTACTTTGGCATAATATGACTGGCCAGGGTGGAGGTCTTTATCATTAAGAAAAGCTATAAAAACTTTTCCAAAGCCTTCCAGTTGGCCGGATTGGAGTCTTTGCTGGGCCGATTCTGGCCCCCGGGCCTTGTGTTTGACATCCCTGTTTTAGGCATTTTAGCTGCCTGGGGGCAGGACCCAGACAGCCTGGCTGTTGTTGATTAAGGTCACTGAACCAGAACCCATGATGTACAAAGACTTATGAACACATATTATGCATATGCAGATGTAATGTGTTTGTGCTTACTGGGTTGCCTTTATGAAGAAGTTGGCTTATCTCTGGGATTCACACTTGCCAGGAAATCTTTTGTGTGTCTATAGGAGAGAAACTGCAACTTTCACCCTTCAAAGGAAGAATGTATCCACCCCAGTTTAGTATGTTTGAGTCATCCTCAGACCTCAGCTATTGTGACTCCCTTTCCCAGCACAGGCATCTGCTTGCTGGTAAAAGATTATTTCTCCCGCATAAAACCGTTTTAGTACAAGGGAAAAAATGTTGGACCATTGTTGTACCAAATGTGCTTTTTATCACAACTTGGCAAATCATTGTTTGCCAAGATTCCTGCTGTTAACATACTTTAAAAAGATGCTGTCTTTACAGCCACCTCACATCTAGATAATCACCATAGGTAACATTGACTGATGGAGCGTTCCCATTTTGTAAGATGTTGTTTGGGTTAACCCTAATGTATGTTAGTGAAGTCTGAGTGTTTTGACTCTCATCATAATTTTTGAAGCATGGAACGTGACAGGTGGATCTTACTAGACACTCCACGCTCACATGGTAGCTACTTGTCAATCACACATAGGCATGCCCTAAATCATTATCTGTTTTATTGACCTTTAAGACACTGAAGGAGAGCATAATTTACAAAATTAACACCAGGCTCAGAAAGACTTGAAACTAACGATTAAGACCATAAACTCATCAGGTAGGTGTTTACTGAGGGTCATAGGTCAAGTGAGTCGAAGGGTCGTTTTACTGTTGACTTCTAGACAACCAGATTTCTTTTTTTATTTCAACCCAGAGGAGTCACCCCCTGTTGGCCATTAGAGAGAATGCATGTTTAAGGCACCTCAGCATTCACTTTTCAGGCCCGGAAGCCACATCCATATTTTATATAAAGTCTATGCTTGTATGCTAGTCCTTCAATTCAATTCAATTTTATTTATAGAGCGCCAAATCACAACAAAAGTCGCCTCAAGGCGCTTTATATTATAAGGTAAAGACCCTACAATAATACAAGATAGTCCTTAAAGACTTAAGGGTGGTAAAAATACACTTGGGTTGAAATGACATGAAATAGATGTTAAAACAGCTTTTTGTGAGCTATCTTGAATTGCTGTTTTTCTGTAATATTATACCTAATTTTAAACAATTGCACGTATAAAAATGTGCTATAAGCCTCAGTGCAAAGCCCACATAAAGGGTTTCCCACTGCTTCTGATTGACTGTCAGAGTGCTGAGGTAATGCTTCCTCACCCTCATCTGCTCTCTTGGCTGATAGAGACACATGATTCAATGTGTACTTCGCACTAAAAATTATAGTCAAGCACTGATTGTCAGTATTTGTGTTTGTCTGCGTGCAGCGTCCACATGTTGTTAAAGACATTTTGTGTGTTTGCCTACGGGGTGTGGATTAATGCTAGTTTATTGTTGTGTTGTTGTGTGGGTGCCTTATTAATCTGCAAATGTTTGACTCACTGTGAGCGTTGCTGGCAAGAACCTCGATCCCCTTGTTTGAATAAACAAAGTTATATAACAGAGTTAAGGCCTGGCAACATGATGTTTTTTTGGTGATAAATGGCAGGTATGGAAAATCAAGAATTTCGGTGGAAAAGGCAGTATGGTCTTGACCTCAGTGGTGCTCTTCTTCTTTAGGGATGCAGGTGTGCCGTTATGAAACTTGGTATTCTTAACAGAGAGTTGTAAAAAAGGAGAGTGATGTCTGACACAGTTTCAGGAGAAAAAAAAATAATGCGCAAGAATAAAAGCATAATGTGATGTCATTTCTTTTTCTCTTTCTCTCACAGCTGCTAACTGGGACCCTGGATGGGAAGTTCAAACTGTTTAAGTCCAGCAGTGGGTCTTCTTTGTCCCGTGACACCAGTGCTGCTGTGCATAGCATCCTCAGCAAGACTGTGTAATTACAGCTGGCTGCTGCAGAGACCATGCAGGTTTTATTAATGCAGTTCCAACCCGATGACTGGGATTTCACTGGGAAAGAAGAATTTAAAAGTTTTCTTTTTTTGCTCTCGGTTTAATGAAAAACAGGTACAGTTATATAAAAATGTGCTCTTGTGTGTTCTTCCTCAGTGCTTTAAATTGTCAGTAGAAACCAACCATTTCAGATCATTCGTCTTTGTTAAACTTGCTGCCTATGCTTCCAGCGCAATTCTTATTAAAAGGGAGAGCAGTGCTTTGTTTGAACTCATTTAACCACATTTTTGTGATGCATGATTTAGTCAATTAAACATAATATAGCTAAATTTGCCAAAAACAATTATTAGCAGTTATTCACATCTGTTGCACATTCTGAATGGTCAAGCATAACGTTTAGTTTGTTCAGTATGTGGAACAGATGTACTTCTATATCACTGGCTGTGACCTCTACTTAGCAGATCAGCACGTAGAGCTATGACATCAACTGGGCGCAACCTCTTTGGCTGCCAGACACACAGATGCTCCTACTGTTCATACTGATACACCCATCCCCATTGTTTGTGCTGTACATTTACTCCTTTATACCTCAGTCACAACAAACTGTCAGGTATTCTAATATATGGTAGAG
This sequence comes from Heterochromis multidens, assembly GCA_015108495.1. Lineage (NCBI taxonomy): Eukaryota > Metazoa > Chordata > Actinopteri > Cichliformes > Cichlidae > Heterochromis > Heterochromis multidens. The sequence continues at coordinate 7,963 of VUQS01074866.1, forward strand.
GATAAAATCTCATTGTGAAATTTACATTTGACATGGCTACATTGTTGATGTTAATGCGTATGTGGAGTATGAATAACCTGTTGCATCCTGGTTACGGTTATTTTTTCTTATTGTTGTGTTCAATAACATGTTGCTGATACTCTCTGATTTTAGTTTGTAACATACTGTACACTCAATAGATATTAGTACTGGGTCAGAGTTCCTTTTGTCTTCAGGACTGCATTCATTCTTTGTGGCATATATTCAACAAGGTGCTGGAAACATTCCTCAGAGATTTTGGTCCACATTGACATGATAGCATCTCACAGTTGCTGCAGATTTGTCAGCTGCACATCCATGATGTGAATCTCACCACATCCCAAAGCTGTTGGATTGAGATCTGGTGACTGTGGAGGTCATTTGAGTACATTACCATGTTCAAGAAACCAGTTTGAGATGATTTGAGCTTTGTGATGTGGTGTGTTATCCTGTTGGAAGCAGCCATCAGAAGATGGGCTGACTGGTGTGTGGACAGAGATGGACATGGTCAGCAACAATACTCAGGAAGGCTGACATTTAAACAATTCTCAATTGGTACTAAGGGGCCCAAAGTGTGCCAAAGAAATATCCCCTACACCTTTAAACCACCAGTACCACCCTGAAACGTTCATGCAAGGCAGGATGGATCCATCCTTTCATGTTGTTTACACCAAATTCTGGCCCTACCATCTGAATGTCGCAGCATTCAGCAAACTCATCAGACCAGACCCTTAGTTTTTCTTCTCTTGTCCAATTTTGGTGAACCCATGCAAATTGTAGCCTCAGTTTCCTGTTCTTAGCTGACAGGAGTGACACCCAGTGTGGTCTTCTGCTGCTGTAGTCTATCTGGCACCAACAGCCATGTCACTTTCAAAGTCACTGAAATCATCTTCCTTCCCTATTCTGATGCTCATTTTGAAGTTCTGATAGATATTTGCATTAACGACCATGATGTCACCCCTTGGTTTGGCTGTAACCATTTTATTTTATTTTTTTGAGCTACAAATGACCAGGTGACTGGAGTTCTTGGTAATTACACAACACAGTTTGTTGTACAGATACTGATATCTGCCAGTAGTGCTAACATAATATGAGTTGTCAACAATAAGTTTTCAGAAAAGGCTGATAAAAATAAAAATAGATATCACTGAATCCCATTTAAGATCATCTTCTTCTTAGGGTCATTGGTGGTGGTGAGGGCTGTGTCTCTGCTACAACTCAGGAATATAGTCAGGGGCTAAAGTGAGATGTGGCAGGTGGGGAAACCCTAAGATTAGTTGTAGTAGTTCAGCGTGGGGAGAGGAATCACAATAATTTGTCCTGTGTAGATTTTCAAGTAGATTTGGTGTACATGCTGTGATCAGCTGACCTGTGTTGCTGCTCTTTGTGAATTTAGCCAACTGAATTCAACAAGATTTAAGCAGATGTTGCATGAGCCATCATGGCTAATTTGCCACCCCTAGTCAATATAAAGCTAGTATAAATTTGGAATTCAGTGAGTGAATTTAATCAGCATCATCAGCTTAAATTTAAATTGATGTCTGCTACCCTGTTACACGGACCATGAACACCATAGCCGCTCTGCACCAGTCCAACATAGAGGATCACTGTAAGCTTCACCAGAGTACTGCAAACTAACCAGTGTAGGCTGCACTAAACTGCCTAACATTTTCATGCAACCTTTGAATAACAAAAAGTCAGTATACTTCAGTTTGCTTTGCAGGATGTTTTATAAAAACATATTTCAGCAGCACATCATGTAAAGATCAGATATCGATTCAAAAAGCTCGAAAATGAATGAGGACATTACTCGTACGCTTTAAACTTCCAGCTTATCAAATATCACAGAACAGTCCTGACCTTTGAATTTGTAATTGTGTAAAAATATTGAAAGTGAAAGTAAAAAGTACAGATACCTGAAAATTCTACTGAAGTATAGCAATGACGTATTTGTACTTTCTTACTTCCCAGCTCTGATTATGAATAAGATAATTAAAAACATTTAAAATGCTTCACAACACAAACATGGTTGTTCAGTTCAGAGGTGACACTTACAAGCCGCTACCAGCTGTAGTCACCTGTGTCGGCACCCAAATGTCAAAGTGTCCATGCCTTTATTCATACATAACTTTGAGACTAATTCAATTTAAATGGGTAAATTATACATAAAATAATAAGGATGAAATTAGCTGTAGAGATCAAAACAGTTTTTTGCATAAGGCTATAAACATGCTTATTTCAGCTGTAAACCTGGGCATTTTCACATAGGAGCCTATGGGGATTGACTCAATTTTGAAGCAACCCACAAGTGGCCAGTTAAGGAACTGCAGTTTTTGGCAGTAACATGTTAGCTTTATTTTTCTTCTGAGAGGTTGCCTCTTGGTTTTCAATTCAATTTTATTTATGTTGCGCCAAATCACAACAACAGTCGCCTCAAGGCGCTTTATATTGTAAGGTAAAGACCCTACAATAATACAGAGAAAACCCCAACAATCAGACAATCCCCTATGAGCAAGCAAAAATATATTTACAAGAAAGCTCGCAAACCTAACTTTATGGTCTAATGGTTTCCATTTGATGCAAGATTCCAATTTATTTTGTGTGAGCCTATTTTCAAATGTACAGATTTGGAAAGGCACACACCTGTCTATATAAGGTCCCATAGTTGACAGTGCATGTCAGAGCACAAACCAAGTCATGAAGTCCAAGAAATTGTCTGTAGACCTCCAAGACAGGATTGTATTGAGGCACAGATCTGGGGAAGGGTACAGAAAATTTTCTGCAGCATTGAAGGTCCCAGTGACCACAGTGGCCTCCATCATCCATAAATGGAAAAAGTTTGGAACCACCAGGACTCTTCCTAGAGCTGGCCGTCCAGCCAATGTAAGCAATTCTCTTGTCTGATGAAACAAAGATTGAATTCTTTGGCCTGAATGCCAAGTGTCATGTCTGGAAGGAACCCAGGCACCGCCTGGCCAATACCATACCTACAGTGAAGCATGGTGGTGGTAGCATCATGCTGTGGGGATGTTTTTCAGCAGCAGGAACTGGGAGATTAGTCAGGGTTGAGGGAAAGATGAATGCAGCAATGTACAGAGACATCCTTGATGATAACCTGCT
>VUQS01074868.1:0-10529 GCA_015108495.1 Heterochromis multidens
TCTCTGTCTGACCGTATGAGGGTGAAACCAGGTAGATCCACATTGGAGTCTGAGATGTTTTAATTCAACCATGTTTCAGTAAAACACATGAGGCTGCACTCACGGTATACTTTCTGAGTCTTCACCAATATCTCCAGCTGATCACTTTTGCTGGGCAGAGAGTTGACATTTCCGATGATGACAGTTGGCAGAAAGGGCTTATATCTCCACTTCCAAGCCTTCACCTTTTCACCAGCACGGCAACCATGAAAATACCTCTTTATCTCAGCTGGAATAGGGTGGTATCTTCCAGATTTGCTCTGTTTCAATGAAAAAAGCTCTTGTCTTGAGTAAACTATTCTCCCCACAGGAGTATCCATCAGCACTTGACCAAAAATCTTGACAGAAATACAACAAAAATAAAATAAAAAGATCAGAGCTACCAGATTTTGCTGTTACCAGTTGAAGTGCATGTTCTAGAAATGTTAAATGTTTGCAGAGCTGAAATTCAATTCATAAGTAAAATATATACTACATAAATAAAGTTAGATTTTGTTTCACAAGATAGAACCATGACTTAAATAGATTAGTGGAACTCTTATCTGTCCACTTTAACATTACACTGCAAATATGCATTCTGTGTAATGTGGACTCCCCCATTTGATAATCATGTCAACTGGGCTCCTCCAGTCTTCAAGCCCCGGGTACTGCCCCGACTGCACAGTTGGATGTTACACCTTTACCTCCGCCCCTAGGCTGCGCCTATCCATAAAACTTATGAACAGAATTTGTGACAAAGGGCAGCCCTGGCTTCATTTTATTTTTCTCTCAGGTGATGATGGCATACTTGAAGATGCTGAGGCAGCATCCCCTTGGGGAGAAAGAGAGGAAGACTGGGAAAGACATGTTCAAGAACTTCCAGATTGCTAAGCCCCCTGCCATGTCAGCAAAGAAAGGAGAGCTAATATCCAGCTCAGGTCCAGCCTCCAGCAAAGCTGCAAGGTGTTTAACAAACGTATTGCCTTTTTTGGATTGATATTGGTTTTAAAAACGCCGTCTTTAACACTTGGCTTACTAACTTAAATTAGCCCCATAGGTAGCGTTGATACATTACTGCCTGTTACGACATGCTTTGTAATTCATTTTCTGTATTATTAAGAAAATACTTAACAAGTAAATGCTCCGAGATTTTCAGGCAAAGCTGTGCAGTTCTTTTGGATTAGGATTAACATCCCAGGGCTGTGATGATTAAGGTGTATTCACTTAACTTGTAAGTCCTTGACATTAAGTTCCTTCCACAGATTTAAAGGTACAGTAAGTAATTTTTTGAGGTTATTTATTAGAAAAAAAGAATATAGTACTTAATATAGTCCTTATAAATATACATTGATTAATGGGTCATTCCGTCTCAAATCAGCACGGGCCTTCTGCTCGACCGTCTCTAATTTGCATAAAAACTTTATGGTACAAAGTTTGAACATATATAATGGTTACTGTGAAATTTTAGCTTATATAGAATAAATAATTTTCAAGATATATATTTTTTTCAGGCCTTTTTATCACACATTGAAATCTGAGGTGATGCTAGAACATGAATATCTCAATTTGGGACAGATCCATCAAAAGATGTCTGAGTATTGGCTAGTTAAAATATGATAAAAAAAAAAAGTCCAGCACTCCTGCAAAGTCCCATTGAGCACACACTAATAAAAAACTTCAAATTGCAAAAGACAATAAGTGACAATTTGTGAATGATATATAGTTGAATTTCACAATACTGCAAAATAAAGCATGTAGAATTATTTTTAGCATGAAATTTTTAGTCAAAAAAATGAAGAAAATGCCATTTTCATTCAACAAATATGACAAGTTGTACTGCAAAAACAAAAATATCAGTAGATTGTCTAATTGCAATTAAAACAAAATTCTGGAGTTTCCAGATGGTAATTATAACTCGGAAAATTAATTTGTTTATATGCGCATATTTTTTTAATTTCAAGACCTGAGTCACTCCATCTCAAATCATCATATTTTTAGAAAATTTTCCGTTAAACCATCTCAGATTTGCCTAAAATTTTTATGATCCAAAGTTTGGACAGATGTTTTTTTTTTTTTTTTAAAAGACCCATCCAACTGATTTTAAGGCCCCACTATTTTGCACATTGAAATCAGAGGTAATGTTTGAACATGAATATTTCAAAAACTATCAAAGATAAAAGGACATTTTCACTGGTTTTTCTTATCATCAAAGTGGACCAGGATCTGTAATTTCGGACAGATATAATACAAAATGTCTGAGTACTGGCCAGTTAAAATATAGAAGAAAAAAAAAACTTCAAGCTGTCCTGGAAAGTCCCATATTTGAGCACACACTGATAAAAAACGTCACATTACAAAAGACAACTAGTGATAATTTCTGAATGGTATATCATTATATTTCACAATAATGCAAAATAAAGCATGTAGAATACTTTTCAACAAGAAATTCTTAGTCAGAAAAATGAAGAAAATGCTATTTTCATTTTTTTTTTTTTAACCTGTCCTGTCCGGCAGTTTTAGCAAGCAGAATCATGGTCTGAATGCCTTGCTGTGCCAAACACATTTTCTTTGCCAAGAGGAGCGCTGTAGACTCTATCGGCTCATCTTGTCAGTCTTTTTATTTTATTTATTTATTTTATTTTGTTATTCAGATTATTTTTGGAGTGGTTATTATGCCAGAGCTGACAGGGAGTGAGGGCCAGGTTGGTGAAAGATATAAGAAGACAGAGGAAAAGTAAAAGGGGACAGAAAGACAGAGAGAATTTGGGGGGGCAGAAGTCGAAGATAATGTAAACAGCCACTCTGGGTCTCCAACAGCTGCATCTGTTGGTGTACATGAGTGCATGAGTTGTAAATAGTGAGTGAAAAACTAGAGTGCTATTAAAATTGAGGGGACAGATGCGACATGACAGCTGGTCAACAGTGCTCATCCCCACCAAGTGCAGGTAAAATTGAGAGGCAGACAGCAGTGAAGAGGTGATTGGGACCGCCTCAGAAGCCCCATCCACCAACCTCTGGGTAACGCACCTGCCCCCCAAGGCCCTATGTGTATGGTGATGTGTCGTGAGTTGTAATGACTATAGTGTAATTTAAAGGAGGGACCAACTGTGGCCAATGCAGCACATGATCTATCCCCCCCGGGACCCTGTGTGTGTGAGTGATGTGTTGTCAGAGGAAGTGAGTGGAGGAGAAGACTACCCCTGGAGGAAGAGGACTACCCCTGGAAGGAGAGAGTCAGCACGGCTGGCTCAGTAAGCACCCCTATTTCCTACACCCCACCACAGGGCAAGGAAGAGCGGACCCGGGATCCGTGTCAACAGCACCACCGCCCTCCAGGCCAGCACACGCCGTCCCCACCGCAAAGGGTAGCCTAGCTCGTGCAGATGAGCCCCAAGTCTGCCCCAACACACACAGAGCCCCAACACCAGTAACCCATTCAATCAACAACAACAACAACAACAACAACAACAAAAAAAGACAAGATAAACTGGCCTGAGTCTGAGACAAGCTACTGCTTGATACAAGTTGTATCACAAAAACAAAAATATCAGTAGCTAGTCTAATCAAATTTTTTTTACATTTTATGTTAAACCATCTCCAATTTGCATAAAAATGTTATGCAATGTTATACACACACACACACACACACACACACACACACACATATATATATATATATATATATATATATATATATATATAAAATTATGATTCTTTTTTTAAAAAGGTCAGTTGAGCCACTTTTAGGCCATTTTTTCACACATTGTTATAATTATTGTAGTTACACTATGTTGCCAAAAGTATCACTCACCCATCCAAATCACTGAATTCAGATGTTTCTGTAGAGTCAATAGCTACAGACCTCCAAACTTCATGTGGCCTTCAAATTAGCTCAAGAACAGTGTGTAGAAGGCTTCATGGAATAGGTTTCCATGGCTGAGCAGCTGCATCCAAGCCTTACATCATCAAGAATTGGATGCAGTGGTGTAAATCACGCAGCCACTGGACTCTAGAGCAGTGGAGACGTGTTCTCTAGAGTGAGATCACGCTTCTCCATCTAGCAATGTGATGGACGAGTCTGGGTTTGGCGGTTGACAGGAGAACGGTATCTGTCTGACTGCATGACTGCCAAGTGTAAAGTTTGTTCCAGTTCCAACATGAATGCGCACCAGTGCACAAAGGACATGGATGAGCCTGCACAGAGTCCTGACCTCAACCCGATAGAACACCTTTGGGATGAATTAGAGCGGAGACTGTGAACCAGACCTTCTCGTCCAACATCAGTGTCTGACCTCACAAATGCGCTTCTGGAAGAATGGTCAAAAATTCCCATAAACACACTCCTAAACCTTGTGGAAAGCCTATGGATTAAGAATGGGATGGCATGTATATATTTGAGCCTGTATGTATACTTTTGACTGTGTGGGGATTTGAAAAAATCCAAACTACATTCAAACTTATGCAACTAATTCTTGTTTTTTAAAGTCATTAAAGATGTATGCTGTACAATCATTGCACAGTTCAAAGAAATCATTAAAAGCCCAAACTTACAGTGACATTCATGCTCATGATGAGTGGATGTAAACTACTGACCACAGCTGTACCAATAAAGTGTTAAACTCTTTGAGTAAAGCATAGAGAGGATTGCTTACAAAGAGTGCCGTCTTACCTCAGCCAACTCATTAGAACCCAACTACATTTCCCAAAAGCCCTCTAACTCGGGAACGTATTACGTCAGTAAAAAACATGGCGGATTAGTGTGTGCATGGGTTCCGCTACTTCCCACTCCGCGTCGGTAAACGAAGGCTTATTTCTCCTACAGAACGACATATTTTTGACCAGGTACGTTATTACAAGTAAATTAACAAATCTAGACGTGATATAAATATCACTGGAGCTGTCTTAGCTTCTAAACTTTAGGAAAAGGGCGGGCTAGCTTATACAGAGCGTCACACTTAAAAGTGCTATCCGAGTATGAGCCAAGCCACTCTTTGTCCTCCATTATTAATGTATTTTGCATGATTTGCACTCGTTTAAATAAGGTTCGTTAGCTTATTCGACGTCTGGTGGTGTTTCCGTGTGATTTATAGTATTTGTCGTCCTACTTAACGGCCTCTCGACTATCAGCGTCACCAGCCCTGTCAGCCAAGTAGCTCAGCTTTGCCTTTTTCAGTAAAAGAAGAGATTTTTTTTTATTAGGTCTGGTGCAAGTTAAGTGATGGTTTACTGTTTTGTAGTTGCAACGTAAGTTTCTTTTTGTCAACACTGAGGTAAAGCAATTGTAAATTAGTGCCAAACTAAAGATTTGGTGCAGTAAAATCTACCCATGTGTGCCTGTTGTCCTGTAAAGCACATAGGTCTTTTCTCGGCTGTTTTCCAGAGCACCTTCTCAATATCTGAATACATTTTTAGCAATATTTCACATGCAGATTGATGTCGTGGCCATTTCTTCAATACTGATGCAGCTCTGCTTCTTTATGTATTTTCAGGTCAAAATGTTTCGTCGGTCAAGATTTAGTGTGCGTCCCAATGTCAGTACAGCAGGGAGGCCGGCATCAACACCTCAGGAAGCACCTCCAGCAAATCAGGAGGCCAGTGAGGCCCCGAGAGAGGACGATGAGAGCAACAGTGCTACTGCTCTGACAGATAAGTCCAACCTTACCCTGTCAGAAAAAGCTGCAGCTTCAGGGTGAGTTAAAAGTAAATTATTTTAGAAGCTTTAACACTTTTTTATGTATAACCACAATAACTTTTCTTCCTACTATTTAGTGACCAAAATGTGGAAGGTACCAGCTCTTCAGCAGCTGTTCAAAGAAGGAAACGATTTTCTGTTAAGCCTAAAGTGGCCCCTGGCCGCCCCTCTACTCTCTCTCGGACACCAAAGTCTCCTGTCAAAGCAGCCTCTCAAACACCTGTTGAATGTTCTGGCTCAGACCTTGACAAGACAACAGCATCCAGCCAAACTGGAACTACAGCAAGTGCTAAGGGACTTCAGTCCCCAAGGCGACGCAGGCCTTCAGAAGAAAGCAAGCAGCCTAAAATGCAACATAAACCCACCCCCATTCTTTTGGACACTTCAGAACCTCCAGCATTTTCCCCAGCTGTACACTCGGTAGAAAAAAAACATCTTCCAGTAGCAAACAGTAGCAAACAGTCAGAAAGCATTTCAGAGAGACATGTTAAGGAAGCTCCTCCCAGACCACCAGATAGACCCTCCTTACCAGACAAAGAATCTACTGAAATATCGGAGAAAGCCAAAACTCTTGTATCGTCAAAGAGTGTACTTTCACTGACACCATCAGCACTCTCCCTGAGTAGACTCCTGAATGACCCATGTGACTTACAGAGGCTAGTGAAGGCTCAAAAGCTCAGAGAGTTGCTCAAAGAGGAGAGACGCAAAGAAAAGGTGCGTTCTGATCATTCAGTAAGCATGTTTATCCACCTTGTCTATGCTGTCTGAGTTAAATAATGTATTAATTAGATATAAACTGTTAGCTGTTTCATGATTTGTTAATTGAAAGGTGTGATGTCATTTGATTTTGCAGAAACTTAAGAAAGCTAAGCACCGTCCGAAGGTATTTAATTTAGATCCTGCCAAAATGACCATGAAGGACCTTATCCATTATCTTCCCACGTCTAACCCCATGACGTGAGTATTTTACGTTGTCAAGCTCATGTCATAATGTAATGTTAATGTCTAGGAGAGGTCAGTGGCTCAGGAGGTAGTACAAGTTATCTACTAATATGAATGTTGGTGGTTCGATTCCTTGGGCAAGATACTGAGTTGCTCCCGATGCGTTCATCGGAGTGTGACTGTTGGATAGAAAGCACTTAGATGTAGGGAAAATGTATGAATGTTTTAATGAAATATGTTGTATAAAGCGCTTTGAGTGCTTAAGTAGAGTAGAAAAGTGATATTAAACAACCAGTCCATTTACCATTTAATTTATTTCACTTATGGTGTTTTCTATTGATTAAAATTAATTTTACTTGATAAAACTGAATTTTGGAATTCTTCCAGATCTAGTTTAGAAGACTCAACTCAAGAGACTGAGACTGTGCTCCCACCTTCACCAGGAAGAGAAGCGTATGTGTATCCTGTCATAATTTTTAAATGAGGTTTCTTTATAGTTTTTGTGATGTTAAACATTGTAGTTCTGACGGTATTACTTCAGTATTGGAAATGTTTTTCTGTCAAGTTTTCTTATAATTTTCTTTAAGTTTAAAAGTTATTTGAATATATTCTAATATGTATTTTTTATTGCAAAAGAACATAAATGAATCATGTTCTTGTTGTGTATCTCTTGATGCATGCTCAATAATCCAGGTAAAAGAATCCCAAAAAGCTGAATCTGTTCATCTGGACGTAACGTTTCTCCCACTAAAAAATGTTACGTCCAGATGAACAGATTCAGCTTTTTGGGATTCTTGTTGTGTACAATTGCTGAGCATTAATCTGTTGCTCCTGAAAGAAAGAGTCATAAATGTATGAGAAACACTTTTTCATTGCAAAAATGTACAATGAAAAAAAGAAAAGAAAACGAAAACAAATCAAACTTGGAGGCGAACGCTAGAATTTAACTTTCACACATTCCTAAGACAAACGTTATTCTTTCCAGCTGTTAAATCAAAATCTGTTTGATCAGTTGCATAAAAATCACAAAGTGACTGCACATCTGATATAACAGAGAATTTGGTATAAATGTTTGAACTTTTCACCACACATAAATGTCTCCAAATTGAGGCAGCAGTACATTTTAGCCAGTTTCTCTTTCAAACACTATGGCTTGCAGCATATTTCATTATGTGTAGAATGTTTGTATACCAGTTGCTTGTAATCAAATAGAGTTTTCTATTTCTTTTCTTTCTTTCTTCTTTTTTAATGTCTGAAGGTCTCCAGAGCAGGCACAGGAACCTGAGGTCCTTCCTAACACCGTGAGCAACAGGGAGGAAGAGGAGGAGGCAGAGGAAGAGCAGGAAGAAGCACTTATGGTTCCTCAAGTCAAAGTTGCAGAAGATGGCTCACTGATTATTGATGAAGAGAGGTTAGAAATTTGTAGACCTTGTGATATTTTCCCCCTCCTAATAAAAACATTGTTTTGTTATTGTGATATTGTAGACTATGGGAAACATTTATTGGCCTTATAACACCCTTTCACCTTGTGCCTTAGCTTAACTGTGGAAGTCCAGCGAGCCAAAGGGCCAAACCCAGCAGAGAATCGAGACCCCATCTTTGAGCGAGGCTCCACTACAACTTACTCGAGTTTCAGGAAATTGAACCATGCAAAACGCTGGACCAGCGAAGGTGAAATAATATAAGTTGCTATATTGCTATAAATATAAGTTGTATAATATGCTAATCAGCTGCAGTATTAAAGTAACCTTGTGTAGGTCCCACCAAAGCAGCTCTGGCCTAGCAAAGCAAAAACACAAGATACTGGAAGCAGATCTGTGGGTTGGGTGGTGGGACTAGTTTTTCCATTCTACAGATCCTCAATAAGATTGGGATCTCAGGAGTTCTTAGGCTGGGTCAATTCCTTGGGCTGTTTGTCATTTTCTTTAACTTCTTCCTGAGCAGTTTTTGTTGCGTTACGGGTGACATTGTTCTTCTGAGAAGGCTACTGTCATCAGGGACTTTATAGACTTTATAGTCCTGTTTATAGTCCCGTTTTGAAGCCTAAAAGACTGCTTTACAGTCGGTCTTGTTTTGCTCACTATTAGAAATATTGCAGGTAAAGGCTCTTCTGTATTGCTCGTGTCTTCAGACTCAGAAGCCATCTTTTATATACACTCTGCAGTAATATTTAGGTGTGTGGCACATATCAAAGTAACATCCAAGTAAATGCCAGGACCCAGGTCCCCAGCAGAAAATTACAATGTAGCAACACAATCAATGTTGTGCACTTCACATGTGAATGGTTTTAATGCTGCGGCTTATCAGGTTGCATTTTAATTGTATATTATATTTTGTTTTTATGCCTTTTTTGTGACTTTTCTTTTTAAATTGGTTTTCATCAGAGACAGACATGTTCTTCCTGGCAGTTAGCATGGTGGGGACAGACTTTTCTATGATTTGTCAACTGTTTCCACACAGAGCTCGATCGGAGATAAAGGTCAGTGATAAGTACAAATATACACAACAAAAACCAGTTCATAGTTGAACTAAATACACAGAAATATTTTATGTTAACTGCATTTTTGAATTTTATCTTTCAGAACAAATTTAAGAAAGAAGAACGAGAGAATGCTTGGAGGATTGACAAAGCTATCAGTAAGTATTTAGTAAGAGCTTTCGTTTAGCAGGTTAAATATACAGCTCTATGCCATGTAAAGTGTGAATAATCTTAAAATGAAATATTTGCATACCATTTAAAGGCTATATTTCATTGGAAATGGTAAAAAGAAACATGCCAAATGTTGAAAGAAATTTTTAATAGCTGGAGAAACATTAGAAGTATAATGATGTTAATCAGTAACATCACTAGGTATAAAAACAGCATCCCACAGAGGCAGTATCTTTTAGAAATTACGGTATGTAGGCCCCAACCCACTGTTAAATTACAAAGAATCGCATATGTGGTACATAAAACACTGCTCAAAAATTAAAGGAACACTTCAGATTTTAATGGGAAAAAACATCATGCTGGATATCTATACTGATGTGTACTGGGTAACGTGTTAGGAATAAAATGATGCCACATCATTTGATGGGAATGAAAATTATCAACCTACAGAGTCCATTTTGGCAAAATTTCATTGCAGCAACTCAAAATAGTACTCAGTAGTTTGTATGGCCCCCACATGCTTGTATGCAACACTGGGGCATGCTCCTAATGAGACAATGGATGGTGTCCTGGGGGATCTCCTCCCAGATCTGGACAAGGGCATCACTGAGCTCCTGGACAGTCTGAGGTGCAACCTGGAGGCATCAGATGGACCCAAACACAATGTCCCAGAGGTGTTCTATTGGATTTAGGTCAGGCGAGCTTGGGGGCCAGTCCGTGGTATTAATTCCTTCATCCTCCAGGAACTGCCTGCATACTCTTGCCACATGAGGCCAGTCATTGTTGTGCACCAGGAGGAACCCAGGACCCACTGCACCAGCGTAGGGTCTGACAATGGGTCCAAGGATTTCATCCTGATACCTAATGGCAGTCAGGGTGCCGTTGCCTAGCCTGTAGAGGTGCGTCCCTCCATGGATATGCCTCCCCAGACCATCACTGAACCACCACCAAACCAGTCATGCTGAACAATGTTACAGGCAGCATAACGTTCTCCACAGCTTCTCCAGACCCTTTGACGTCTGTCACATGTGCTCAGGGTGAACCTGCTCTCATCTGTGAAAAGAACAGGGTGCCAACTCTGGTATTCTATGGCAAATGCCAGTCAGACTCCATGATGCCGGACAGTGATCACATGGGCCCACTACAGGACATGTTGCCCTTAGGCCGCCCTCATGAAGTCTGTTACTGATTGTTTGGTCAGACATTCACACCAGTGGCCTGCTGGAG
>VUQS01074869.1:0-14407 GCA_015108495.1 Heterochromis multidens
AGTTCTAAAATTAAAAAGAGAAGAAAACTTAGAAATAACAGAATCATCAATAAAGCGCCTGTGCTTAATACAAACTTGAGAAAAAGACTCTGAGTTACAAGATATATTAAAGTAGACTGACTTCTAAAAGAAATTATGCTGGTATATGGGGATTCTAAATATCATATTATACAGTAGTTTGCATCCAAATATCGTGTCACATTTGACCTCTGATCTCACTTTTACATTTAAAATCTGCCTTTCTTTCAAGCTGACCCCTAAAATCATTATATCTTTGGTTTTAGTGAACTGCTTAACAAAGGTACTTGTTCTGTGCCCAAGTATTTCCATTCTAATCTATTTATTACCTTCATTTAACATTTTGGAAGGATTTTTTTTCTTAAACGTAATCACATGAAAGGTCAAGCCACAGTTTCAAGGCACACCTGTATTCAGCAGAAAGAAAGCCTTTATATTATCTGGAATATTGCCAATTCTTCTTTAATTTTACTATCAGATAAAAGCACTTTTTAGCATGACACTGATACATTCTTTTGCCTAGCATTTAACTTTCATCCCTATATTAGACGTTATAAATTAAATTCAGTTCAATTCAATTAAATTTTATATAGCGCCAAATCACAACAGTTGCCTCAAGGCACTTTATATTGTAAGGTAAAAACCCTACAATAATACAGACAAAACCCTAACACACGATCCCCTGTGAGCAAGCACTTGGCGACAGTGGGAAGGAAAAACTCCCTTTTAACAGGAAGAAACCTCTGTCAGAACCAAGCTTAGGGAGAGGCAGCCATCTGCTGCGACTGGTTGGGGGTGAGGGGAGGGAGACGGGGACATAAGATACACTGTGGAAGAGAGCCAGAGATTAATAATAACTAATGATTAAACGCAAAGTGGTGTATAAACACAGAGTGAAAAGAGCTGAGTGAAAAAGAAACGCTCAGTGCATTGTGGGAAGCAGCGTAACTAAGGGAGTATTCAAGGTCACCTAATCCAGCCCTAACTATAGCTTAAACTGAGGGCTGGTTCCAGTGGTTCCAATGGTTGAAAATTATCAACCTACAAAGGACTGAATTCAAAGACACCCCGGAAAAGATGATGCGGCAGACTAGCCCATTTTGCCAAATTACATTACAGCAATTCAACATGGTACTCAGTAGTTTGTGTGGCCGCCACATGCTTGTATGCATGCCTGATGTCGGGGCATGAGACAGCAGATGGTGTCCTGGGGGATCTCCTCCCAGATCTCCCACATCTGGACCTGGGCATCACTGAGCTCCTAGGCAGTCTGAGGTGCAACCTAGTTGTGTCAGACCAAAAAATAATGTCCCAGAGATGTTCTATTGGATTTAGGTCAGTCAAGCGTCGGGGCCAGTCAATGGTATCAATTCCTTCATCCTCCAGGAACTGCCTGCATACTCTTGCCACATGAGGCTGGGCATTGTCATGCACCAGGAGGAACCCACAACCCACTGCACCAGAGCAGGGTCTGATAATGGGTCTGATAATGGGTCCAAGGATTTCATCCCGATACCTAATGGCAGTCAGGGTGCCATTGCCTAGCCTGTAGAGGTCTCTGCATCCTTTCATGAATATGCCTCCCCAGACCATCACTGACCCACCACCAAACTGGTCATGCTGAATGATGATACAGACAGCATAACATTCTTCACAGCTTCTCCAGACCGTTTCACATCTGTCACATGTGCTCAGGGTGAACCTGCTCTCATCTGTGAAAAGCACAGGGCGCGAGTGGTGGACCTGCCAATTCTGTTATTCTATGGCAGATACCAGTCCTTCTGACCTGGTTTAGGACCTTCTACAGCCCTGTCCAGCTCTCCTAGCATAACTGCCTGTCTCCTGGAATCTCCTCTATGCTCTTGAGACTGTGCTGGGCGACACAGCAAATCTTCTGGCTATGGCATTTATTGATGTGCCATCCTGGAGGAGTTGGACTACCTGTGCAACCTCTGGGTCCAGGTATTGTCTCATGCTACCAGTAGTGACAGTGATCCTAGCCAAATGCAAAACTAGTGAAAAGATGAGGAGGGAAAAATGTCAGTGGCCTCCACCTGTAAAACCATCCCTGTTTTGGGGGTTGTTTCATTGTTGCCCCTCTAGTGCGAGGATTTGATAATTTAATTAACACCAAAGCAGCGGAAACTGATTAACAACCCCTTCTGCTACTTAACTGACCAGATCAATGTCCCAGAAGTTTAATTGACTTGATGCTATACTCTGATTAAAAGTGTTCCTTTAATTTCTTTTTGAGCAGTATAGTAAATTTCATCCAGATTGATTAACACGTCTAGGAGTAGTTAGGGAATAGACATACATAAATGTGCTACGATCATTATAGTAAGATTATTATTATCATTATTATTATTAAATAATCTGAATACTTCCACCTCTGGTTATAGCAACTAGATAATTTTCTAGCAGCTCTGTGCATAACAACCACTCTCCTCTTTGAACTGAACCACTCGGAATTCCCTTCACTCTGCTCAGGCTCGGAGGAACAGAGAGATCGCCATCTTGCAGAGGAAGATTGATGAGGTGCCAAGCCGGGCCGAGTTGACACAGTATCAGAAGAGATTCATTGAACTCTACAGTCAAGGTGAGTTCTTCCATCTGGTTTGACCAGTGTTAGTGCTGTGTAAATGTCATGAATGAATGTGAATCTGAATCTGAAAAATCAGGAGTTGTAAATACGTGCTTGTTTTTTTGTGCCTTTTAGTTTCTGCTACTCACAAAGAGACTAAGCAGTTCTTCACTCTGTATAATACGTTGGATGATAAGAAGGTCTATCTGGAGAAGGAGGTAAGTAACCACAGCAGACAGTTAGGGTTAGGATAATCTTTGTTACTGTAAAGTTTTACTTGAGATTTGTGACTGATTAAGCACATTGATAAGTGTCACCAACAGACGTGTACTTAATACTATTCATAAAAAATATTTAATTTCTGTAGGTGAATCTGTTGAATTCTATTCATGACAACTTCCAACAGTAAGTATAAATCTGCTAGTTTGTCATGTCTAACACTGATGTCATTCCAGTAATTTTATAATAAATAGCATGGCTTGTTTTCTGTCAGTATGTTTCTTAGCTCAGTGCAGTTTAAAAGTTTTTAATCCCTGTACTCTTGTTCAGAGCCATGTCATCTTCAGCAGCCAAGGAGCACTTCCTCAAACAGATGGAGCAGATAGTGGAGGGAATCAAACAGAATCGCATCAAGGTACAAGTCTCTCATTAAAAGGGGAATTCTGCTGTGTTAAAGCTTGTGCTATAGGGATGTAACCATACTACAAATGTAGTAGTCAATATATACTTAACATACATTTGTACAGTTTTCAGTTTTATAAAGTTGGAAAAGTGTCAGCCTGATTTTGATAACGTTGACCACAGTAAATGAATTGATGAGATCAGGGAACATGGTGATATTGCTATACACCTGTACCAGATGAGGCGTCACAGCCTAATGGTGCAAATTTGTCCTGTTTCGAGACACGCTCCTGTAGTATTGGTATGACATCTGTTTCCCTGCTTTTTCAGATGGAGAAGAAGAAGCAGGAGAACAAGATGAGGCGAGATCAGCTGAACGATGAGTACCTGGACCTTCTTGACAAGCAGAGACTGTATTTCAAAACTGTCAAGGACTTTAAAGAGGTAAGAAAAGCACTGCATGTTCTGTGTGCAGCATGTGCTTAAGTGCTGCTTGCTATTTCTGAGAGGGCATTTAACCTCTGGAGTCAACGGACACGCTGGTGCATCCAAATCACATGACTGATTTGAGATGACATAGCAGCAGCACACAGCCTCGCTGAGACTCCATTTCAACTTGTGTCGAAATTGCAGATTTCAATCTATATACCTGGTTTTTAAATTTTTTTTGATAGGCCAAGTAAAACCAGAGTTAAGGCCATTGCACACTGAGCGCGTTGCGAAAAAGCGAAACTTATCATGTAATGTATATACACACACCGAATGCGTTGCGTTTTTACAAAAAAAGTCATCCTCAAAAAATCCATCCATTTTCTTCCGCTTATCCAGGGCCTGGTTGCAGGGGCAGCAGCCTAAGCAGAGAAGCCCAGACCTCCCTCTCCCCAGCTCCTCCTCCAGCTATCCAGAGGAACACCGAGGTGTTCCCAGGCCAGCCGAGAGATATAATCTCTTCAGCATGTCCTGGGTCTCCAAGTCCACAAAACACATGTAGACTGGTTGGGCAAACTGGGTAAACAGCTGGTCCAGTGTTCCATGACCGGGACGAAAACCGCATTGTTCCTCCTGCATCCGAGGTTCAACTAACAGACGAACTGTCCTTTCTAGCACCCTGGCATAGACTTTCCCAGGGAGGCTGAGGAGTGTGATCCCTCTATAGTTGGAGCACACCCCCTGGTCTGCCAATCCAGTGGTACCGCCTCAGATCTCCACACGACATTGTAGAGGCGTGTCAACCAAGACAGCCCTACAACATCCAGAGCCTTCAGGAACTTGATGAATCTCATCCACCCCAGGGGCCCTGCCACCAAGGAGTTGTTTAACTACCTCAGTGACCTCACCCCCAGTGATGGACGAGTTGCCCCCCTCGTCCTTGACACTGCTTCCTCTATAGAAGACGTGTTAGTGGGATTAAGGAGGTTCTCGAAGTATTCTTTCCACTGCCTGACTATATCCTCAGTTGAAGTCAGCAGCGCCCCACCTGCACTATACACCATGTGAGTAGAGCACCACTTTCCCCTCCTGAGTTGCCTGATGGTTTGCCAAAATCGCTTCGAGGCACTCCGAAAGTCTTTTTCCATGGCCTCACCAAACTCCTCCTACACCCGAATTTTTGCTTCAGCCACTGCCCCAGCCACGTTCTGCTTGGCCTTCCGGTACCCATTAGCTGCTTCCGAAGTCCCACAAGCTAACCAAGCTCAATAGGACTTCTCCTTTAGCTTGATTGCTCCCATCACCTTCGGTGTCCACCATCTGGTTCCGGGGTTACCACCATGACAGGCATCAACCACCTTGCAGCCACAGCTCAGTGCAGCAGCCTCGGCAATGGATGTGCTGACCATGATCCATTCAGAATCAATGTCCTCAGCCTCCCTCAGAATGCTGTCGAAGCTCTGCCGGAGGTGGGAGTTGAAGATTTCGCGGACTGGGGCCTCTGCCTGGTGCTCCCAGTGTACCCTCACTATACGTTTATGTGCGCCAGGTCTGTCCAGGATCCTCCCCCGCCACCTGATCCAACTCACCACCAGGTGGTGATCAGGTGACAGCTCAGCCCCTCTCTTCACCCGAGTGTCCAGAGCATACGGCCGCAGATCTGATGATATGATTACAAAATCATTCTCAACCTGCAACCTAGGGTGTCCTGGTGGCACGTGCACTTATGGACACCCTTATGTTCGAACATGGTGTTCGTTATGGACAAACTGTGGTTTGCACAGAGGTCCAATAACAAAACACCACTTGGGTTCAGATCAGGCAGGCCGTTCCTCCCAGTCATGCTCCTCCAGGTTTCACTGTTGTTGCCCACATGAGCATTGAAGTCTCCCAGCAGGATGACAGAGTCTCCTGGTGGAGCACCTTCGAGCACCCCACCCAGAGACTCCAAGAAGGCCGGGTACTCTGAACTGTCGTTGGGTGCATAAGGACCTGTTCCCCAACCCGAAGGCGCAGGGAACCAACCCGCTCGTCTACCGGGAAAAACTCCAACATACAGCCAGCAACCCCATGTCTCCTGTTCAGGCTGTGCCCGGCCAGACCCCATGGGCTAAGGCCCGGCCACCAGGCGCTCTCTGTCGACCCCCGGTAACCCTATCCCGGGCAGGGTGAACTGTTCCCTTCGTCTAAAACTCATAAAGGTCTTCTGAATCGCTCTTTGTCTGGTCCCTCACCCAGGACCAGTTTGCCATGGGGGGCCCTACCAGGGGGCACAAACCCCCGACAACATGACCCCTGGGATCCCTGGGGGACACAAACTCCTCCACCACAACAAGATAGCAATTCACAGAGGGGATCCTCAAACAAAACAAACAGACTCAGGCTTGGCCGATCACAATCGACTCCAGAAGTTCCAGTCAGGCCAAATAATGTACTTGCATGCTGCAAAAATGGAGTAATAGAAAATAACTGTAAATACATTCATGTGTAGAGTATAAACAGGATCGTACTTTCTCCCACCTCACACAAAAGTGGTATGGATGCAGAGGGTTTTGGGGAGCTGCTGCAGCAGGCAGAACAGCTGGCTGCTGAGACCGAAGCAGTCTCTGAACTGTCCCATGTTGAGAGGAACCTTCAGCACACTTGTTGCCAAATGTAGTGGTCTGATTGGTCAGATCACGACACAAAATATTCACACGAATTTTACGTGTCCTGTGTGTAAAGCCCTTCATGATAAATAATTTACGCCATGCTTTTTCCTGAATATTCTCGTCACGTTTGGTGCAGGAAAATAATGGTAAAAACAGGATATTCGAAGGAAAGTGCTCACAAGCAGAAAGTGCTTGCGAGCAAAACACCCCCAAAAAAACATGACACCCCCTTTCCTATTGGTGGGAAAATGCACCACATCAACCAATCAAAAAATATATGGTAATGTGCGGCATTTGGTTGCTGAGGAATCAAGGAAAGTTTTTGGAGTGACGGCGGCAAAAGCGAGATAGAGATATCGATAGCGAGTTTTGAGATTTGAGAGACTGTCTCCAGGTGGACAACAGGCTCAATTTGTACATAAGTTTTTTTTTTAATTTACAATTTATATTTGCGTTTCAAGTTATAAAAATAGTTCATAAACAAAAATTTTACTTTTTCCTACTCTGATTTTATTTTTTTATTTTTTTGTGATTTTTAGGTCCAATGTGTTAATACAGTATGTCAAAATGAAAAAAATAACTGTAAAGTTACATGTGAGGTGCTGAAAAAAATCACACCAAAAAAGGCAACGTAAACAGTTTTTAAAGACGAAATACAAAGGTAAAATCAAAAGTATACCCGTGACCCCAGAGGGTTAAAGTTATACACCCCAACATAATAAAAGACGCATGCAGCTATTCAGTGAGTATGTGCTATATTGACAAAGATGGGTTTCACAAAATATAATACCTCATTGTGATGCAAAACACAAACTGTAGCCTTCAGAATGGTTGTGAAGCTAAAACAAAAATTTAATACTTGTATAAAGTTTGGGCTACTGCAAGACTGCTATGTTAGACACTGTTATCAGTGGATGCACCTACAAAGTGAGCAGTTAGTGTTTTTAGGCAAGTGTTTTCTTGTTTGTTGTCATTGAAAAATGACTCCATAATTATGTGATGTGACAAACCACTTCATGCCACGGAACTTATGCTGAAGTTTCTTAAAATCTAAAACAGTTTGGAAAGCTAAATTCAAGGCAGAATTACTTCAATTGCCTTCTCTCAGATGAACCCACTCATCATTTTAATCACACTCCCGAGCTTGTCCTGATATATGGCATAGAAACTGAGCATTTAATGGAATTTCCTGAGAATCCTCTTGTCTGACCATTTCTAAACTCTTAAGTTTCTAATAATGAGCTACATAGCACTAGGGAAATATTGTCAGTAGATTCCGATCTGAAAGTGCTGCTATACTATACAATATATATATTTAAGGAAGCAGTTGCTATTACTCTGTTATTTTCTTCAATGCCACTTGCTAACACAATGCAGAGCAGCTACCTAAACTTCAATACAGGTCGATAATGTTAAGTGTTGTAGTCTCAACGCTGAAAACTGTCATTCCTCTGAAAAGGAAGCAACAAATCGGATATTTGACTCCTTGGTATAATTTACAAACGTGTGCCTTAAAGCAGATATTGCATAACCTGGAAAGGAAATACCATTACACTCATTTAGAATGCACTAATTTCGGCCTCAGTAAATCTAAATGATCTTACTGTTACTGATAGAAGAAAACAGGAACAGCTCCAGGTTTCCTTTCAGCATTGTAACCAGGCTGTCAAAGAGTCAGACCTCTGTTGAGCCTTGTATTCCATTAGCTCAAAGTAGTGATGACTTTATGAATTTCTTTAAAAATAAAATTTTAACCATTAGAGAAAAAAACAGCCATCCCACAGATGTATCACTAAGCAGAGCAACTTTAATAACTAATGATATTTATTTAGACTACTGTTCTTCTATCGATCTCTCTGAGCTAACTTCATCCAAACCATTAATATTAACCATTAAGCCTTTGTTATGCTTTCCGCGTCTGTGAGTCCACTTGGGGTTGCTTGGGTCCAAATTACATCATTTTCATCATGACACGGTGAGCTCAGGGGTCCATGCGGACATCCACATGCCTGCCTGTTTTTTGTGACTGCAGACTCATCCGCTGTGTAGTTACTATCCATGCACCCCAGGCAGCAGACTTTAGAGAAGTATAACAGGAATGACTGCTTGGCTGTGGTGTCTCCAGCTGTCCGTGTCTGCAACAGAGTGTAATCAAGGCTTTAGACTCCATCCCTACTGGACTGTTCAAAGAGGTCTTACCATTAATTAATGCCTTGATTTTAAATTTATCTTTATTAACAGGCTATGTAAAACAGGCCTTTAAGAAGCTGTAAGCAAAAGCACTTCTTAAAAACCCTTTACTTGATCCAGCTCTAAAACTCTCAAATGCTTGAAAGAGTTGTAAAACGTGTGTGATCATTTGCAGACTTTATGTAATATGTTTCTGTCAGGATTTAGAGTTAGTAGCACAGAAACTGAACTACTGAAGATTACTAATGATCATCCTATAGCCTCTGATAGTGAATTTATTTCTGTGCTTGTCCTGCCAGACCTCAGTTCTGTATAACTGATCACAAAATTTTATTACAGCGACTAGAAATACTATTGTTATTGAAGGAAATGCCCTGCACTGATTTGAGTCATATCTATCTGATAAGATTCCAATTTGTTTATCTAAACAAGGAGTCTTCCACACACTTAAGTTAATCATCGAGTTCTACAGGGTTCTGTGTGAGACTGATATTTTTTTTTACCCTATACATGCTTTCCTTAAGCAATATTTTAAAAAAACAAAAAAAAAAAATGCATACATAGATTTATATTGCTGTGCAGGTACCCAGTTGTATTTATAAAGCCAGATGACACACTAGTTCATCTATTTGTTACTGCAAGGCTGAAATATTATAAGTCCTTATTATCAGGTTGTTCTAAAAGCTAACTGAAAAGCCTTCAGTTGATCCTAAACTTTGCACTGGGAGCGAGACCATTTAGTGGCGTGGCACATGGCACTTCTTTCCAAAAGTAGAATGGGAGACGAAAGAGGATGGAAGGATGGATGGATTAATCAATCGATCCTTCAGCTATCAGGCTTCTCTCATGTGGAAACCGCCCTCAGTTTGGATCCATCCATTTTCTGCCATTTATCCAAGACCAGGTCGCAGGGCAGGAGCCTAAGCAGAGAGGCCCCAACCTCCCTCTCTCCCCAGCCACCTCCTCCAGCTCATGTAGGGGACATCAAAGCACTCCATGGTTAGCTAAGAGATGTAATCTCTCTAGCATGTCCTAGGTCTACCTGGGGGACAGCCTCCTGGTAACGACATGCTTGGAATAACTCGCCCAGGAGGCATACCCAAACCACCTCAACTGGCTCCTTTCAATGTGGAGTAGCGGTTCCGAGTCTCTCCCAAACAACTGAAATTCTCACCCTATCACTAAGAGAGAGCCCAGCCAACAGAGTTTCATAGGAAGCTCAGTTTCGGTGCTTGTATCCGTGATCCCATTCTTTGAGTCACTACCCAGAGCTTAGACCTTGACCATAGGTGTGTGTAGGGACATAGATGAACTGGTAAATCAACAGATACAGTTGTGCTCATAAGAATTTGTGATTTATTTTTTTGGCCATTTTTCAGAGAATATAAATGATATTACAAAAACATTTCTTTCACTCATGGTTAGTGGTTGGGTGAAGCCATTCAAACAATCAAACAATTGTGTTTGCTCTTTTTAAATCATAATGACAACAGAAACTATCCAAATGATCCTGATCAAAAGTTTACATACCCTGAAAGTTTTGTCATGATAACATACACACAAGTTGACACACAGGTTTAAATGACTACTAAAGGTAACCATCCTCACCTGTGATCTGTTTGCTTGTAATTAGTGTGTCTCTATAAAAAGTCAGTGAGTTTCTGGGCTCCAGACAGACCGCTGCATGTTTCATTCAGTGCTGCATCTGCCTTGTTGGATTCCAAGCTATGGGGAAAGCAGAAATAATGCTTAACAAAATAATATCTCAACTCAACAAACTTCCTGCCCAAATGAGGGACAGCTCAAACTGTGTGCTAGCTGACTAAACAATTTTAAATGCAGGTCACAGCAGATGGTTAAGTCCATTTGGTTTGTAGCATTCCAAACACATGCATTGGCAACAGGGAAGTTGAAGAGTGACTTCTAGTAGACAAACTATGCAGTGCCAACACATAACATTGTTGAAGGGTGTTTCTTCCGTGTCTAGGTTTTTTTTTATTTATTTATTTTCCCCCCCCCATTTATTCGCCATTATAACTGCCAACATCTATACATCAGGGATGTCAAACTCATTTTACATTGTGGGCCACATACAGCCAATATTGATCTTTAATATTGTGGCGCACAACACAGGATGTGATGTCAAATTCGGCACGCGATACCCATGACAGGGGGCACAGGGCGAGCATAAAAGCGCCCTAAAGAAGTTTAAAGAAAGAAGCTTGTCTCAGTTTTTCTACATGATAACGAAATACTTCTGTAGTAAATGATAGAAGTCTGACAGCACGACTCTTTGGGCTTAAATTGTAAGAAATAAAAGTTCTGTTAGCTCATTGCACAGACGGTCCAGTAATTATAAAAAGGAAACCTTTTGTTAATTGACAGAATGTCCTTTTTTTTTTTTTTTTTTACAGTGAACCAACTGTCAAAATCATAATTATCTATAGCAGAAAAAACAGGAACTTTCTTTATCTATTTGTTATTTACTTTGGTGTAGTATGAATGGCCATGGGGGAGGTCTTTATTAGTCGAAAATGCTGGAAAACTTATTAAGATACAGTTAAAAGTCCAAAATTTATGCCCTCCTTCACATTTTCCAAAGCCGTCCAGTGGGCCAGGTTGGAGTCTTTGGCGGGCTGATTCTTGCCCTCAGGCCTTATGTTTGACACCCCTGCTATAGATCTTCACATAGCTAATATCAGCCGGCTCTAATGCAAAATTATATTTTAATGAAAAAGATTTGCAGATTTGATTTGAGCTTTATTTGTGATTTCCAAAAAAAGTCGCCTTGGTATTGAAAAGACTTTGCAGTAGCTCACAGGTCATGAGGGAGTGGATCAAAATGAGGCTTTGTATGGAAAAATGATCAGTCCCTCATAGTCTCAACTATAAGTCTTCTTCAAATAAAGGATTGTTACCTTCTGCTGTTGAGGTCAGTAAAGGCCACAATCTGTATTTGAGGAAATGTGCTATATTAATTTGCAAAAATAAACCTGTGACTAGCCTGATGATGTAACAATAATAACAAAATGTTTGGGGTTTTTTTTGTTTGTTTTTCTTCACCAGGAGTGTCGGAAGAACGAGATGCTACTGTCTAAGCTGAGAGCTAAAGGAGCCTCTTAGCTCTGACCTTCCTGTTGGAATGTGTGTTTCATTTTAAGTGAAATTTGTAATCAATATGAGGTAAACCAATTACAAATCGATTACTTGGGTGACCAGGATATAAAATCCTGGACATGATATTGACTCTGTGCTCTTCGCATGTGCCAAATGCAATAGACTGGACAACAGAAATGCGCGTCATTAGAAAAGACTGAAATGTGCTTTGTTCACAGCCTCTATAACATCATAATGATTACTAATTACCACCAAACATCTTCACATCAGCTAATCAACCAATTCTACCTAAAGATTTCATGTTGAGTAATAAGGGCTCCATAACAATCTTACAAATCATGACATTGTGTTTAATAATACTGGACAACTTTGCAGCACAGTGAAGTAGCGCTTTAGCACATGTCAGATTTAACTTAAATTTACTAACATCCCAAGCTGTGTTGGCTGTGAAACATACTTATGTCTTTATGTGGATCATAAAGTGAGACTGCAACAGTGAAGTCCCTTACCCTGTAAAAGTGATGTTTTTGTTTCCTGGTGTTTTTACGTGCCTCTGAAGATTGACTTACATGTAAAATCCAATCACAATGTGTATGAGCAGTATTTAATGAATAAAGGAATGGAACACCTGAAATGACTGTGGTCTTACTCGTCTCAGATAGGATCTTACTACCGACAGTGTGCTAATTCAACACGCCATGCTATTAGAAGTCACCAGTGTGTAGTCAAGTCAGTCATTGAATCTGTGTAGGAAACATCCTTTGTGTTACACAACACTTCAGGCTGGCCAAATAAACACAGTGGCACAGAACCCCAGCAGAGCCCACAGATTTATGGTCAGATGACACGAAGATTGAGCTATTTGGCCACAATGACAAGAGGCATGTTTGGAGGAGTAAAGGTGAGGCTTTTAATCCCAAGAACACTGTACAAACTATCAAACATGGTGTTTGTAGCGTCATGCTCTGGGACTGTTTTGCTGCCAGTGGTACTGGTACATTGCACAAAGTGGGCTTGCATCTGACCTAACCCTAATGAAGAAGAAAGACCAAAACTGGGTGTTCCAACAGGACAATCATCCCAAACACACATCAAAATTGGTTTTTGAATGGATCGAGCAGGCTAACATGGAACTTCCAGAATGGCCTTCCCAAAGCCCCAACCTCAACCCAATTGAAAATTTGTGGACTATGCTTAAAAGCTGGGTCCGTGCCAGGAGACCAGAAGAAGAGTGATCAACTATCCAGCTAGAATTATGCCAGAAGTTTGTTCATGCCTTCCAAAAGCATCTGGCTGAGGTGCAACTTGCTAAGGGACATTTAACAAAATATTAGTGGGGGTGTATGCATATATTTGAGCCTGTATGCATACTTTTGACCCTGTGTGTATTAGAGAAAATCTAAAATAAATTCAAGCTTGTGCACCCAAATGTTTTTTTTATTTTATTAAAGATGTATGCTGTACAATCATTCTATCCTTGAAAAAGAACAGTGCAAAGAAATCATTAAAAGTTCTAAATTACCATGATATTCATACTCATAATGAGTGTATGTAAATTTGCACATATTGTGATGGTTTTGTCAAATAGACCATCCAAACCTGGTGTTAATGGCTAATATAGCCAATAAAAAACACTGATATATCTACACTCTAGTGACTTCACTTCTGGTCATTTATCAGACTTTACATGGTTCCCTCTGCATAATACCAAGAAACATGCGGATATGTAAAAATGGGGTAGTTCCCCTTTAACATGCAGCTGCAATGTTGTACATATAATATTCAAATATAAACCAATATTTTGTCATGTTTATCATTCAATTACATGATTAAATGCCACAATTGTTCATAGAAATTAAAAACTGAAGCAATAAAATACATAAATATGTAAAACTTTTTTTTAAATTGAGTTGAATTATATAACAAATACAAAAACAGTTAAAACTGCAAATTGTGACAAAGACAGACCAAACTAACAAAAGTATCAATGTTGAAGGTTGATAATATTCTCTCATTTAGTGTCTTGATGATGGTGGTGAAGAGTACGTATATCACACTGGTCCACATTCTCACATCAGAATCAATCAGAATCAGAATACTTTATTAATCCCTGAGGAAATTATGTGGTTACAGTTGCTCCAGGACAGTAAGAAAGAAATGAACAAGTTAAAATACCAATATTAAATAATACAATATATTACAAAATTACAAATAGCTCCAATATATTACAAATAGCTCTAGTATCTTACAAATAGCTCTAATAATACAATAACTCAATATATAAATATCCTAATATATTACAGAAAATTACCTATATTACAGTTGTTGCAGTGTGTACCTGTGCTTTAGATGGAGGAGTTGTACAGAGAGAGCCACAGGCAGGAATGATTTCCTCTGTCTTTCAGTGGTGCATTTGGGTAATCTCAGTCTCTCACTGAACGTGCTCCTGTGACTGGCCAGCATGTCGTGGAGTGGGTGGGAGGTATTGTCCAGCATTGTCCTTAATTTGGACAACATCCGCCTCTCCGACACCACCTTTAGAGAGTCCAGCTCCATCCCCACAACGTTATTGGCCTTGCGGATCAGTTTATTGAGTCTGTTGGCATCCACTACCCTCAGCCTGCTGCCCCAGCATGCAACAGCATAGAGTATGGCACTGGCCACAACAGACTCATAGAAAATCCTGAGCATTATCCAACAGATTTTAAAAGACCTCAGCTGCCTCAGAAAATAGAGACGGCTCTGGCCCTTCCTGTATATTGCGGTTGTGTTTTTAACCCAGTCCAGTTTATTGTCA
>VUQS01074870.1:0-25554 GCA_015108495.1 Heterochromis multidens
ACCCCCTTAGACTTTTATCTTTGGGGTCATCTGAAGGCAATTGTCTATGGTGTGAAGATACGAGATGTGCAGCACCTGAAACAACGGATACTGGATGCCTGTGCTGGCATTTCTCCTGCGGTGTTGCTATCAGTGTGTGAAGAGTGGGAGAAGAGGGTTGCATTGACAATCCAACACAATGGGCAGCACATTGAACACATTTTATAAGTGGTCAGAAACTTGTAAATAACTCATGAAAGAATAAAGTTACGTTAGAACCAAGCACACCATTGTTTTTCTTGTGACATTACCAATAAGTTTGATGTGTCACATGGCCCTCTTCCTATTGAAAAAACAAAAGTTGTATCCAAGATGGCCGACTTCTAAATGGCCACCATGGTCACCACCCATCTTGGGGAGTTTGCCCCCTCACATATACTAATGTGCCACAAACAGGACTTTAATATCACCAACCATTCCCATGTTATTACGGTGTATCCATATAAATGGCCCACCCTGTATATAAAAGTGGAAGCACAAAAAGCAAATGAAAGGTGCAACTCACGATTTTAATCCGGCGTTCTCCAGAGTGATCTCTTCAAGGCTGGAGGATTTGCTGACTGTGTGCAGAACCTGCTCAGTGACCTCTGACCCCTGATGCATGAAGGACATATTTAAAACCTAATTCAATGACTCTTCAGAAATACATTAAGGTGTAACAGACAAGTTTACACTTACAATGCGCAGGTCTTTGCAGTACAGTTTAGTGAACCAGGTGTTGTAAGCCATTGATGCAACAATCACTGCCAAATCCCTGGAAAAGGAAAAAAATTGGATAAAGGAGGTACTGTATTTTGGCGGTAATATTGCTCGACCGCCTTTTGTACCTCACCTGCTCTCCAGGTGGCTGAAGTCCAGTAGGTTAAACTCCCTGTTGTCCTGAGAGTGATAGATGGTGTCCACGTCCTAGGAGAAATCCATGAGCCTGTTTGCTGCAGTGTATGACCTCCTCATATTGTGCACAAGTCATATATGTAACATTCAAACACACTCACAGTAACACAGGCACAGTCCCACAGCTTACCCACTGCACTTCCTCCTTGCAGCTGATGCCATTATAGTCACACAGAGCAGCGTAAGTCTCTGAGAAGCCTCCTGAGAGAGGCAGGGGGGAGGAACAAACAGAAGAGGAAAAAAGAGATGATGAGAACAGCTGCTTCCTTCAGCGGTAAAGAGAAAGAAAAGGGAGGAAAATGCACACAAAAACATTTGTCGAAATTATCAATCTTTTATATGTGTGACAGCACTAAAAAGAACATCTGGGAGACCATTTGTGAAGTACGTGTGCCAACTTCCTCTTGAGTCTGCCAAGTGGTGTACACGTGCTCATATCTGTGTGTGAGTGAACGTGTATGCATGCGCGCAAATTCCCATGTTTGATGATAACGTCTCTTTTACCACAGGCCCTCTGCGTCTCCACTGAAGTCTCAGAGCTGGGTGAATACTTCCTGCTGCCCTCCGAAAGGTCACTGTCTGAATGACAGATGGAAGGGCTGCAAACATAAAAGAAACACAGATACTGTAAGGAATCATTTATCTTTTGATAATTGCGCAAATAAAGGTCATCCTTCTTTAAACTTTCCAATTTTTCACCACTGCACAGACATGACAATTTATTCTTGTTTTATCTTGAGAGACAGTGACACTTACGCAAAAATGGAGTTGTTGAATATTCGAGACAGAGCGAAATTTATATGGCTGACCACATGATTGAGGTGTTCCCGTGACTCAAATCTCAGGGAGTAACTGGACTTGTCAGTGTCGATAACAACCTGCGCATAAAAAAGATGCCTGTAAGAGACTGAAGAGTATTGTAGCAGTGGCAGGAGGGAGTTGAATCTTATATTTCACTTATTAAATAAACAAATATCTGTAATTTTTTTTAATTACTTGTAACTATATTATATGTAAAACATATAAAACTGTTGTACTTCTTAATGGAATGATGACAACTTCATAGATTGACTTTCTGTTAGAATAAAAACTAAAGGGAAGGAGCAAATGGCTGCAGGTATAAATGCCAGTATATCATGGCTATATCAGGTACTTGACTATGATGGGAAAAATTTATCCCTTACATAAGCACATATTCAAGTTCACCTTTATAACTGATATTGGACCTTAATCTGTGTTATGCTGTAGCGCTTTTCAACAACAGCAACTCGATAACCATTGACCTGGAGATTCCTATGAGTTGAACCTTTAAGAGCCCCTAAGGTCTAGATTGCAGGATCTTCCTTGTTTTTCACTACAGTCCTTTTCACACACTCACTGCAACTCTAAACTTTTCTAGACATGTGAGAAAGCAAATGTCTGAATCAGTCAGACTGGTCCTTAGCCTGCCAGCTCCCTAGTATATGGTCTGCATAATGTAAAAATTGAGCCAATGTGAGAATGGTGAGTGGAAGTCATTACCACCTCACTGCAGAAAATACCTCGAGTATTTCTAGTAGTGAAAATGGGCCTGAATTGGAGACTCTCCTGTTGTGCGCTACATGTGGCACATCTTTGGAGAACGTACAGACTTGCAATTTATATTTTAATTAGGGCCACTACAGTCAAGGGAAGATTATTATTTCCATCTGCAGTCATTTATGTTTGGTGGCATGATTCTGTTCTGGGACCTACCAGCCCTTCCATAGAAAACATAAGGTAAAGAGAGCAGTAGCAAGACCCCAGCACAGAGCAGAACAGGCATCAATGGGCAATATGGCCATAAATGAATCAGACACATCATTAAAACGAGAAATGTGGGTGGAGCTGGATTATAAATCACCTTGCTGAGGTGCAACAACTGTGGGCAGGCCAAAGCAGCTTGAAAAGAACTATATGGGATTTGCTAATTGTAGAGGAGTATCAACTCAGCCATCAGTTGATATGGGCTGGCAATAAGATTGGCCGATCTGTCGAGATTGCATCTAAGCTTGCTTGCCTAAACTAAAGTTATGCTTCATTATTTGTACTGAGCATCAGTGTATTTTCTCTCTCCCTGCCTGAGGGGGTTGCTGTTCACTCAGGTCTGTGTAAGCTAGCAATTTCTGATTGAACTTGAGACTAACAGTGAGTTCTTTACATTGGTGCCTGATGAGGCCAGCTTCACTCCACCACCTTCCTTGCTCCTAACCAGGCATCAGCATGACCATGGTTATTAGAGTCACTAGACTGATATCTGTGAAGGCTGACTCTGTTTCAAACTGCAGTTCTGCTGTGGCACTGGTCCTTATGAGTGTGAAAAGAGGGAAGTCACTTTCATGTTACAGTTAGTTTTCCCTGAGGCCGGACGTGAAATAAATGGGGGGCTCATCCGGGATTTCTCACGCCACAAGCCTTAATACTGTACCGCTAGACACAACAACACACTTTCTACACTGTGCAACACACAGTAGTCCTTGCTTTGTAACAAACAAGCTTTTATATCCTTCAATGTAATACCACCTCCTGAGTGGAGCTAAAATCTAGGTCCAGGGACCTGCATGCAAAGCAGGGTGGTGGAAGAGTTTGGAGGACAAAAAGCAGATCTGGCAAGAATTGTGTGGTTACAGGTTATTAAGTTTCTGTATTATTGTAGAGTCTTTACTTTACAATATAAAGCACCTTGAGGCGACTGTTGTTGTGATTTGGCGCTATATACTGTAAATAAAATTGAATTGAATTGAATTGAATTGAATTGAAATGTAACAGGAAAAAGCCTTTTTAATCTCATAAGCAAAGGCTTAAATAAAAACTGGGAAAAATAATAATTTTTCCTTGCTGGCATTACATCAACACCAGAAGAAAATAAGTTAATAGGAGAACTCATACTGTCACAGTGACTCATGATGAAAAATGTCTAAAATGCTTTTGTCCTGCCTTGAAGGCCAAAGTGATGTAACTGCACCATTACACAACTGCATAGACAACTTTTTTATAATAGTAATAGTGACGTGGAGTGTATACAGAGTTCAGTGTTAATGGAAAAATGTGAAAATTCACCTGGTGTTCAGGTTGAGAATTCAAAGCTCGAATCTCCAAGAAGTTGAATGTGGTTTCTACCTGTTGTCAAAGACATAGTTGACATTTCAGCTGCCATGAATCTAAAAGTCTCACACTGCACATTAACTTGAGAGGGTGGCAAGAAGTACCTTAGTGGGAATCTTTGGTGCCAGGAAATAGAGACGCCATGTTGTGAGCACCTGGGAAAAAAAGGAAATAAGGCAAATTGAATCAACACTCTTGAAAAGTTCACTGCACAGGCACACTCCCCATGGAGAAAACAGTCCCGGGAGTTTCCATGGTAATGATGAGAGGGTCTATTCATCTACTGATCCAGCAAATAGCTAGCTATGACAGAGATACGTCGTCAAACATTAACAGATTAACATCTTCAAGTCTGAGAAATGGTGACATGCTGCAACGTTTTAATCACAATCACACAAACATAAAATGTAATTTCATTATCATTATATTACTTCTGCTGTGGGTAAACATGACAGTGGCTCATATATTAGTTTCAAACATGCAGTATGCCTTTGGGCCCAGCGAGCAATCTCTTCTGGTCATTTACCATCGCTCCAGGTCTTTAATATGAGAACCGCCAAATTTCAGGGCTAATAGATGTCTTCTCTACCCTTCACATCATAGGATCTGTTCTAAACACAGAAATGCGGGTCAGGCTGGGTCAGGACATCAAATTAGCTTTTTTGCTTTGCCATCTCTGCTAATTTGGTATCTGCGGTCAGAGGCGTGTTGGATCATTTTTAGTTAAATGCAAACTTGATGGGAGTTTGGACGTGACTGGAAATTTGAAAACAAACCCAGAGCTTGTTTGCGCATCTCCATCTGAACGAGCACACACAGCATTTGTGTGTGTGCACCCACTTATTTTTGGCTTGGAGACATCTGTGTCATGCAGCTCTTGCGTAAATCTGATTCTGCCCCTGATTCTTCTTCATGAGAAACAGTTTCTTTCTTTATGTTTTGTTGCAAAGACACACTCTAAAAAAAGGTCAGTGTCTCCATCCATCAAGGTAAACAAAGAATAGTGATTCTTTGGCATTTTGCAGCTCTCCACCAGCCCCTAAGTACTGCCCTCTGCTCTTTTTCTTCTCCTCTTCTGCTCCGTCGCTTCCAATCATTTACTCCATTCTCTCTGATGGGCCTGCTAAAATACTCCCCGAGGACAAAGCCTCCCCCCTACCCACCCCATGCCCATGTGTCTCTTCCCAATGAAATAAGTAATTAAATTACAGCTCTCTCACTCCAGTGTTATGTTTTTTGGAGAAGGGAGCTTGACACAGGCCTGTCTGAAGCACACATTGACAGCCTCTTACACCCACACAGCAAGTGAGGTGTCGAAAATGAAATCATTCAAAATTCAAAATGTGCATGTGAGATGGAGAGAGTGAAAGAGAGAGGTGAAGATCTGTGCTTCACTTCAAAGACTGTCTGAAGGAGTTGATTAGAAGGACCAGATTGTATCGCAGTACGGTGATGAGTCTGGGTAACGGGTGGTAGTTAAGAGAGTGCATACAAGTAAACAGAAGTAAATCATGCTGATGCAGCAGGAGAGAAAGACACTTATCTGAGTGTTCCACATCAAAGGGAGACCACACACAGACACACACACACACATCACACATATTGTGGCATAATTATGCAGCTACATAACAGATATTGTAATTCTGTTTTGTTTGACAGTTTGGGTGAGGCTTCTGAAGATAAATTCGTGTAAACTGTAGTGACAAAGCAAAAACCACCAATCACAACCTCACACAAGCTTTCAACTCCTTACTTCCAACCCTAAACTTCCAGTGAAATAGGAACACAAAAACTTAACACATTTAAACTCTTCTCTCTCCTGCCAAATGCTAACCCAGTGCATTTGATCAACCTCCAATCTATTTTTCCGTCTTCTATGTGCACCCAGCAGGAGAGAAAACCCTTGCGTTCCAGTTCAGCTTTTAAGAGGAAGCGGTAAATGAGACATGGATTGGAAAGAGATTATTGGAAAGATGTTTCTGGCAGATAGACATATCAAAGTGTCTGAATATCAAAGGCTGTACATGCAGAACCTCTCCTAACTGCCCATCCTCGCCACATGATGAATCATTACAGCATCCAGTGAGTGGAATTCTGCGCTACCAAGGCAAAAAAGGGCTTTTTCTAAAAGCTCATTCACTCTCTGGGGAAATTGCAGAAGAGGCAACAGAAATCACCAGTGTGTTAAAACAGTATAAAAACTACACTAGCTGGACAAGGAATTGTTTTATATTATGCTTATAAAGATGTACGGTTGCACTGCTGCACTTAATGGTGCACTCAATCAATTATACCTGCTCTGCAGTGTGTTACCCATATGAATGAGCCCCAGTATGTATGAGTTGTGCCCTTTTCTGGAAATACAGAGGAAGTGTTATGCATTTTGGACAATGACATTCATGCAGGGTCCGGTCTGATTTCCTGTCCACAGTGTACAAGCTGATTGCCCCAGATTTTATTCAGATAGCTGGCTGAGTTTCATTCACTCAAATACAAATTTCATATCTCTGTCCTATATTCTCTGATGAAAGCACCCCAGAATCAAAGGCTGTGAGCTATGCGGCCCCCCACTGCCTCCACAGGCACAGAAGGATCCACAGCCGCTCTCGTAGATCCTGTCTATCCAATATTCATCCTGCCAAGCCGCCAACAGCAGTCACAGAAGAGGGGCAGCAGCTGTAATGCACTTAGCAAGTGACCAAAGAAGCAAGATGTTTGCCGTCACTGTTAAATAATGAGGATCTTCTGCCTCTGCTGTCACAGAAATCAACACTGTGACAGAGATCCATTAACACTGCAGGGGAAGTTAACATCAAAGACACAGTACATACATGATGCATGTGTCAGGCTGCTTATGTAGCACAATTATGGCATTCGTTTTCTTCTACATCAGCAACCCACTGTTAAAACAGAACCTATTAAAACAGCCAAGCTCCCATTGAAGAAATAGAAAGCAGCAACTTACCAGAATTCTGTCCTCTGTTTTGCCATTTTTAGTGTCAAGCTTAATGCCTCGAACAAACTTTATAGATGATTTATCGATAATCTTCCTGATGCTTTCTGTGGATGACAACATTAACATATGTTACAACATAATTTCTCTCTGTTTCAGTCTTCTAAAGGAACAAACAACCATTTGTGCAAATTTTATAGCTTTTCATATAAAAAACTGTTTGCAAGCTGTTGTCTTTTAGATTTGTGAATGCTATTCCATTCTTCCAAATTTGCAGAGAGACTAGAAACCAGAGAATAACCTCAAAAATATTCTGTCTGCATTTATTTTTTGTTAATTATGCTATTGTCTGGTTTTAATGTACAGTAATACTAAAATACAGGCACAGCAAAATCCTACAACAATAACATCACTTTGATGGGCATAAAATGAGACATAGTGTTCACTGTGCAGGATTATTTGCAGGACCTCATGTCTCTACACATTGATTTTTGCACAGCTGAAGTTGCCTAAAGGGATACAGTAGAAAAATCACATTCGGAAACTTAAAGTAATAAGGAGTACTGTGGCATAAATTCAAATTAAATGGAACAAAATGTGCCAAAGAAACCAACCAACAAACAAACAAAAAAGTATGTTTTTAAGTTCTGATAACTATACAAATGAACCAGCTTGACATTAACTGAGGGATATGTCAGATTTGCCATTTAAAATGACCTGTCATGGCATTTTAAATGATAAAAAATAACCTGATGATCTCAGTGATTATATGTAAGATGCAAACCTCTTAAATGCAAAATCATATAATCTGCATGTAACACTGAAGCAGAACAATTAACAGGGTTTTAGGTTGTGCTCCAAAGCACAAAGGCACTCAGTGGGAAGTTACCAGATTTCATGGATTAATTACTGAATGACTGTGATACATAACAATGTTTTGCCTCTGAGGTATTTCCTTTGAGGTATCATCAGAATGGTTCACAATATGCTTCAGTGTTGTTTTCTTCCTCACAGGAGCAACATGACACATTTCAGTATCAGTGTCTATGATTCACTGAGAACTGTTCCTCTCACACAGTGTCACTGTCGGTGCTGTGACCCCTGACTTGTATATACAGCACATAACATGCCTGATGCGCCAGAGGAAGCATCTTACTTACAGTTTGGGAACACGTAGCACTGACACACTATCACGGAAACATACAGTCGCTAGCAGAAATTACATGATTCAGCATCTCAATTACTCTGGCTGCACAGCATCCCGACTGACGAGTTTATGAGGAAATCGATACAGAGGCTGGGTTGGTTGGATTGGGCAGTGGAGTTGATACAGTCACAATGGACAGTGAAGCAAGCATTTCTTTCCATGGTGCTATTTATCTGTATTTTTGGGTGCACATAAGTCTGTGGGGGGCCAAGTTCAATTGCAGTTAAGTGCATTGGTCAAGTTATGTACATACTTTACTTGAGTATTTATATTTTATGCCCACTACACTTCTGCTCCATCAAATCTAAGCAAATATAGAGCACTTTTTACTTTACTACATCTCTATTGCCATATGAGGAGCTTTAGATGAAGCTACCTTTTCTTAAATTAATCAGTTAAATGTCATCACCCTAACCAGATACAACACTTAAATGATGTTCATACCTTGATGCATGAACAATAATAATCAAATAATATTATGACACTTACGGGATCCTTCCTGCAACAAGAGGAGTACTTTTTGACACTTTTAATACATTTTGCTCATCAGAGTAAATCATATTAATAAGAGCTACGTGAGCTAAAGATTGAGACCTGATAATCCAAGTCCATGCAGATGTAAGGAAGGCTGTTTCAAGTGACCTTGTGCAGGCCTGCAGGCCACCAGGTTCTCCACCTGTCAGTCAGTGCAGGAAGGGCGGGATGAGGCGGTGCAGCCGCCCGGCAGGTGGCTGAATGAAGAGGCAGGGATTCCACTGGATTAATCATCACAGTGCGCCTAATAGAGCCATTAGGAGTAATTAACACAGCAGCAGAGTCCCTGCTACCCTGAGCATGTGTGCTGCTGGTGCATGTGTCAAGGCTTTTGTGTGCGTGTTCAATATTGAAAGCGAAGCAATGCTGTGACTTTGACATATGTAAGCTGTTGCTATTTGAGAAAAAGGGAGTAAATATTTGTGCATTCTGTCGCGCTGTTGAGTTTGTATAGCTCATGCATTTTTGTTGGCAAGATACGGTGAACATCTGCCTTTATCAGTGCCCCTCTCTTCACTTTCCCCCGCACGCGTACACACGCGTGCACGCGTGCAATCAGCAGCAGCGCTCTGGCTGGTTAGGCTGCAGAAAAACAAAGATGAAATACTCAAGAGTTCGGGGTTAGAGAGGGGGAAATCTCTCTGTGAAATGGGTGTGTTGGTAAAAAAAAAACGTGCAGGGAACAAGACGCTACCAGACCCCACGAGTACACACCATTATTTTCACAACGCCCCTTTTCCTCTTTGGCCTAGGGCTGGGGTTTTTTATTACCTGATCCACCCAGAGAGGGCAGGCTTAAAGCTAATTTCCCTGCACTGTAAATAATTAATTTCCAGATTAACTAATTCACATGCGCGGAGAAAGAAAAAAGCTGCCCCGGAAAGCTTCAGGACTGATTGCAAAGGTGTAGCTCATGACAATCATCCATTGCGTCTGTGCGGTCGCAGCCTCCGACAGCCGCGCGGAGAAAAAAGCATCAGGAGCCTGACCGCACACGCGCCGGGGGCGACCGCGAGCACACCGCCACAAGACGGGGAGCAAAATAACCAAGCGGCAGTCTTTACCCACCTGTGATATCCTTGCTCACACTCACGAAACCAGAGGCAGTGATCTCTTTAGAAGCCATGTCTGTTTCTCTCTCCTATCGCCACCCCTCCTCCTCTTCCTCTCCTCCACCTCCTCCCCAATGTCTCTCTCTCTCTCTCTCTCTCTTAAAAACGGACAGAAAGGATGCTCTCTCTCCCAGGCATTCCAGCAGAGCATCCGACTGCCCGACGCGCTTCCTGGAAGAAATCGTTTGGATATCTGGAGGCTGGATGGTGGGAGAGACGGGAGGTGGAGGGAGTGATGATGATGAGGAGGAGGCGGGAATCACTGTGGGATAATTAGGCTGTGGTTAGGCTACCTGTGAGAGCACACCCAAGTTAGAAGTCAGAAGATGCAAACCTATGGAAACATATGCAACACCCAAACTAGATATTATTATATTATATTATTATTATTATATTAGATATAAGATAAAATTTGACTTAAAAAATAAAGCGATTTATCCTGTGGGTGTCATGGTTGATTGCCCCTGGTACTCCACTGAAGAGGCAGGAAACTGGGTGGATGTAGGTGGAGCTTATCAAATATTCTAACCAGTAATATTTGTTTTCTTATCAAATTCATTCTAACTTATATTCTAAACAGGTACAGCTAATCTCCACTAAATTGATATTTCTTAATTGCACAGCTGCAGCTGATGGGAATATCAGTAAATGGTAATAAAATGTGATTCCATATGGAAATTTAGAGGTCTCTGAAATTATCACACTTTATTCTGAGGGGTCAAGCAAGAGTCTAATGGCTCAAGGCATTTCGGCTGAAAAACAGACAAAAACATAAATATCAACCCGCTGGACCCTGCTGGAGAGGGAAGATCAGGAAATTATTAAGGTCATCCACCCTCTGGGGAACATGAATGGGATAGCTCTGAAGTTGCTTTGCATGATTAACCTGCAAGTGGCATTAGGATAGTGTGGATCTATTAACCTTATTTCTATTTCCATTTTTATTCTATTGCATGAGCTACAGTTTAATTATTTAATAGTATTTAATGGTATAATAGTTTAATAGTATAACCACCCCAGTTCATTCACTTTCTGAAACAAGCCGTTTTAACTCTCTGCCCTTTAAGACCACT
Organism: Heterochromis multidens; assembly: GCA_015108495.1. NCBI lineage: Eukaryota > Metazoa > Chordata > Actinopteri > Cichliformes > Cichlidae > Heterochromis > Heterochromis multidens. The sequence goes on from VUQS01074870.1 coordinate 10,936, forward strand.
CTCACTTTCTTTTTAATGGCTGCCCCTCATAAACAGAAGGCTTGAACTGCAGTTGGGTTTGGCTTTGTGCTTATAGCCAGATGTGTGCCTGAGCTAATCATATTAGGGATATTTATTGTCTTTAAAATCTAACAGTTCCAAGATTAGAAAGTGGTCCAAGGAAGGAACAGTGGTGAACCAGTGACACGGTCATTTGGCGGCCACGGTTCACTGATGTACGTAGGGAGCAAAGGCTGGCCCATGTGGTCCGATCCAACAGACGAGCTACTGTAGCTCAAATTGCTGAAAAATTTAATGCTGGTTCTGATAGAAAGGTGTCAGAATACACAGTGCATTGCAGTTTGTTGCGTATGGGGCTGCATAGCCACAGACCAGTCAGGGTGCCCATGCTGACCCCTGTCCACCGCCAAAAGCGCTAACAATGGGTACATGAGAACAGGACCATGGAGCAATGGAAGAAGGCGGCCTGGTCTGATGAATCATGTTTTCTTTTACATCAAATGGATGGCCACGTGAGTGTGTGTCACTTTCCTGGGGAACACCTGGCACCAGGATGCACTATGGGAAGAAGACAAGCCGGTGGAGGCAATGTGATACTTTGGGCAATGTTCTGCTGGGAAACCTTGGGTCCTGCCATCCATGTGGATGCTACTTTGACACTTACCACCCACCTAAGCATTGTTGCAGACCATGCACACACTTTCATGGAAACAGTATTTCCTGATGGCTGTGGCCTCTTTCAGCAGGATAATGCTCCCTGCCACAAAGCAGAAATGCTTCAGGAATGGTTTGAGGAGCACAACAACAAGTTTGAGGTGTTGATTTGGCCTCCAGATTCCCAGATCTCAATCCAATCGAGTATCTGTGGGATGTGCTGGACAAACAAGTCCGATCCATGGAGGCCCCACCTCACAACTTACAGGACTTACAGTCTCTGTTGCTAACATCTTGGTGCAGATACCACAGCACACCTTCAGGGGTCTAATGGAGTCCATGCCTCGATGGGTCAGGGCTGTTTTGGCAGCAAAAAGGGGACCAACACAATATTAGGCAGGTGGTCATAATGTTATGCTTGATCGGTGTATATGAAAGAGGATAAGGAAAAGCATAGGTACAGGTAATAGGTACACTTTAAAAGTCTAAGGCTCAACAAAGTCATTAGGATTCATCCTTTGGGCACCATAGATATCCATAACAATCTCATATTTGTTGAGATATTTCAGCCTGAACCAATGTTCTGGCCTGTTCCCTGGGCTGACTATAAACTTGCAGACTGGGGGATTGAGATTTCCATCAATCAATTTAGCAAAACTTTATCACACTGTAACTGACTGGATTACAGTGAATATAAAGAAATGCTCCCCAAAGAGAAAATGAGCATCAGTAAGCAGTGGAAAGAAAGGGAGGCTATAAATGGAGCAAACAAAAGATAACAAAAGACAACCTGAATGAGTAAATAAAAATGTGAAAATGCAAGGTTTTAGCATTGGCAGGAGGCCCAAAACAGCCACACCATGATATGAGACAGATCAAAGAGGAAAAAAAATTAAAAATACTTTCACCTCTGCAGCAAGTACATAAGGTCAGACAACAATAACAGAAGAGAAAAAAGAAGAAAGAGAGAAAATTAAGCTTCTTGCTGATGATAAATTGGATGTGCTGTGGTTTTAAATGTTCACCTCTCTGCCTTTTCGTCTGTCTAAAGGCTCCACCTGTTAACTAGTTGACAGAGGAAGGAAATATCTCCACCAAGATGGTAATCTCTGCCTGTGGTTTGCTGTGAGAGTTGGTTGAAACGCCTCCTAAGAGATCCAATTAGTCTCTGTCTTATAGCCTCTGAAATAAAACAGGCTCTGCAAAACAACAGTGGACTTCTGAAATATACATCATTTTAACTGTGGAAATCTCAAAATCTTTTTTTTTTTTTCCAGAGAACAGCAGAGGAGTTGTACATCTAATTCTGGACATTCAATTCTTGACAGAATGAACATCATCCTTATCTTCCCACTGCTGGGTGAGTATCACAGATAACACTTGATTGACTGTTACACACCTTCTGTCACACCTCTGCTGGGAAGAATTACAAAAAAATGAGCGTTGTCATGACAAAACTCTTGGTACTGGTGGACAAAACCATGTCCCAGTAGTTCAAGAGGCATCTGCACTCTGCTGTCAGAGTAGTGCTGACGTAGAGCCAAAGCTGAGCACTCATATTTGATGCAGATATCAGTGGTATGGTATGCAGGGTTATAAATTTTACTAGGCTGTGAGCCTGCAGCAGGGACTTTCAGACAGTGTTAAATTAAAATGATGTGCACCAGCCAGAATCTGAATAGGGCTAATGGAAATGATTTGGACAGAGCTGTCAAATTGTTGTGCTAACTATTCCATCCCAGGCAGCCATGAGTTATGTTTTAAAACTATATGATGGTAGTAGCACTATGTGAAACTGTTATATATGTGTGTGTATTGCGTGGGTGTCTAACAGGAAAATACAGCAAATCTGTGTACATTCCTTCTGTTCCCATGGGGATGATAACTGTCTAAAGAGTTTGCTCATTAAGGCATAGGAAGCTCTGCTCTCTGTCACACTGTGTGGCAGTCCTGTGACTGCGAGTGTTAGCAAAGAAATGTGGCTCAGATGGTCTTCAAAGCAATGCCTTAGCAGAGCGAAAGATTGTTATGTTTTACCGACACAGGTTTATTGCTTCTAGATGTATTAAATTTACCTGTAGAGGTTTACTTTAAAAAAAAGTTACTTTATGTCTTGATTATATAATACAAAAAAGCAGCAGTGGACCATGACTGAATATCTGGCATGCAGCCATGTGGGAATAAGCCATCTGAGCTGCCTGTTGTGCTCATGCTGATACATTTTACTCATGAATGGCAGAGAATACAGAAAACATACTGTAACCAAAATGTCATTGATGTGACAGGAACAATCTGTGGTAGAATGAAAAAAAAAAATTCAACTGTTTCTGTGAAAGACTTTGTCCGTATTTCAGGCCTAGCTGCATTTGTTCTCCAAGCTGCAACACTTGAAGGTATGGGAGATGTTATGAACACATATAAGTACAGTGTATCTGACACAAGCAGGAGAAAGACCATAATGGCGTTTTCCTGCTCCTGCAGATCTTCTAAAGCCCGTTGTGTCCGTGTGGCCTCCAGGGTCGAAAGTCTACCTCGGCGAAACTGTGCTGCTGAAGTGCACAGTCGAGTCAAACTCCACCGTTGAGTGGAGCTTTGAGTGGGACAAACCAGAAACTGTTCTGACCCCAAACTCCAGGCATCTGGTCTCAAATGACAGCTACTTCATCACGGCTGTAACAAGGGAGGACGCAGGCAGCTACAGGTGCAAAGCAAAACACACTTATAGCCAGCCGGCGGAGCTCATCGTGTCAGGTGAGCAGATACGACCTCTGCAGTGAGGCATCAGATTTCTCCTATATGCACACAAGAACATGCACATATGTAAATGTTCTGCCCGGTTTAACAGACATTAAAATCATAATGTTCATAATTTTAAAATTAATTTTAACACAAAGTCTTAAAAGGGAAAACATTATGCTAATTTCCAGCTCCATATTTTTATTCTGGATTCTACAAAATTATCTTTGGATTATTCAAAGTTCAAAATAATCCTTATTTATCTAATACTGTGCAGCCCCACAGTTCAATCTCTATCTAAAATAATGCTGTTTTAGCTTCTTTCCCCTGAAAGCACACCCTCTCTCTAAGCCAGCTTTCTTCTGATTGGATGCCCCTTGCAAACAAAATGTTTAAATAGCATGTGGGTGTGGTTTCAGTGCTCACAGCCCAAGCTGTGTGCCTGAGATGACCATATAAACAATATGCACTCTCTATGACATCATAAAGAGCCAAGAATAAAGATACTGTCTGAAACTAAGCATTTAAAGCAGTCTGAAAGCTTTTTTTAAATAAATTTGAAGCGTTTTTGAAAGAATTCTTGCAGTTTATCAGCTTTGATTTCTATTATTGTTATATGTAATATTGAATTGTGAAATGAAAAGCAAAATAGTACAATATTAAACAATCTACATCACAAAAATGCCTTTGCAATATATACTTTGCTTGTTTAAAAGTCCTGAAAGCCAATCTAATAACCTATGCCAATACATCAAGCAGCAATAATTAGAGTCTAGCTTCATTCTGAATGCTCTGTGAGACTGAGCTGTGTGCTAACACGCAGACACTGACACTGGTATCATGCTTATGCCAAACATGTTCTTAGTTAGCAGCATGCAAACATTCTGTAATTGCTACACAAAGGGAAGCTAAAGCTAATTGGTAAATAATACGTTTTGTATGCATTAGGTACCAGTGAGAAAAACTGAGGGAATCACCAAACTGATCATAAGGGACACATGCCTGTATCAAATTTTAAGTGGTATGAAAATTAAGTTGAGTTTCATAAGAAGTCCATTTCCTCAATAGGACAAAATGTATCCGTCATCTCTGCATCTCCAGTGTTGCTGCTGCTGCTGAACTTCAGAACTAGATTTCTTCTTTCATTATTGCACATTGCTGCAGTACATAAAGTGTAATTGTGAGATAATTGTAATGTAATTTACAGAGATATGTAGTTATATCAGTTGTGGTCCCATGTGACCCACTTATTCTGCAGCCAAACAAGGCCCGCAAGTGCATTTATGATAATCATGAGTAAAACTTTAACAACAAAAATTTGTCAGCTGCTACAGTATGAAATTCCTCTGATTCTTCTTCTAATTGCCTTTGCATCTTTCTACTCCAGAGCTGATCCCCCCCTCACTGACTCTGACTCCCAGCACCAGATACATCTTCAGAGGGGAGAAATTCATGGTGCAGTGCCCCTCATCTCAGGTGAACTCCAAAGGCTGGAAGCTGATGCATTACTCTCCATACCATACACAGAGGACAACAGACGTCAAAAGTGACCAGTGTCCACCACTAGAGGGGGGTGTTATCACAAGCAAGTCTGATGAGTGTGTTTTCAATGCTACCAGTGGGAACACTGGACTGTACTGGTGTGAGGGACCTGAGGGTCGCAGCAACGCAGTCAGCATCTCAGTAAGCTGTGAGTCCTGTGTATCAGTGACTCTGGACAAAATGGGGAAAACATACAACAGACAGACAATAACACAGTGAGGTTTTAGATATATGAATGACTGCAGTTTTGGTTGTTTTAAATGTGACAATAAGGAGTGAGGAGTTATTTAAGTGTATTATCGTTATCCCACAGACGACAATATCATCTTGAAGACTCCAGCCTTCCCTGTATTTGAGGGGGATAAAGTCATTTTGTACTGTCAGTACAAAACAAGAAACCACAAAGAAACAACTTTCTTTAAAAATGGAACAGTCGTCTCTGTCAAGTCTCCAGGTTCAAACCAAGTGATAAACATGACAATTGAGAACGTGACACAGAAAGATGAAGGCTCCTACAAGTGTGCATCCCAGGATCAAAAGATGGAGAGTGCAGAGAGCTGGTTATCAGTGAGACCCAACAGTGAGACCCAAGGTCAGCTGTATAATCTCATCATAATGATTTGTGTTTATATTTTTATATTTTGTTAAAGTGTCTTTTAAGGAACAGCAGCAGCCAGTAATGTATTTACTACATTCTATACACCATATGTTATGTGATGCAGGAGAGAGGACTCAAATGGAGGACACTTGAGCAGGTTTAAACAACAAAAAGCCAGCCTTTGTTGGCTGAACAAAAACCCCAAGATAAGCAAAGTCCAAAAGGTAAAATTTTGTGAATTCACAAAAAGGGGCAAGAGATAAAAAGCCATGGAGTGAACAGGAGAGCTAACAAAGGGAAAAACTGCAAAGTGAGACACAGGTGGGAACAAGGTACAGGTGGAAACAATCAGGCAATCAGCAGGAAGACAAAGACAGGAGGTTAAGGGATTGATGCACATGAGGGAGAGCACACAATGCACCAATTAAAGTTAAAGTAATTAAAGGAAATCCTGCACAGGTCAGTCTTAAGCTTCTTTTTAAAGGTATGAACAGTGTCCACAGATCTTAAGTCCCGTTGAAGCAGGTTCCACAACTTGGGAGCCACAACCTCAAAAGCACAGTCTCCTCTAGTCTTTAATCTAGACTTATACAGCCAACAAGCACTGATCAGCTGATCTCAGAGGATTAGCAGTTACATATAGATGAAGTAGTTCACTAATATAGGGTAGCATCTGAAAGTGATCACTAAAATATTAAACAGAACCCTAAACTTTAAGAGGAGCCAATGTAAAGATGATAGAGTTTAGAGGACCCGCTGAGCAGCCTCACAGAAGCATTCTGGATCATTTGCAGGTGACCCAGGGATGATTTACTCAGGCAAAGGAATAATGAATTACAATAATCGAGGCATTATGAAATAAAAGCATGAATTATCATTTCCAATTCACAGTGAAACACAATATATTTGACATGGGCAATGTTCTGCAGATGATAAAAACAAGTTTTTACAAGACAGCCAAGGTGCTTATCAAAACTGAATGCCTGATCAAAAAGTTACACCCAGATTTCTCACTGTGGGGAGAACTGAAGATGAAATGGGTCCAAGATTCTCAATTACTGGTGGGAACAAAATTTTCAGGTGCACAAATCAGAACTTCAGTTCTTTTGTATTTAAAGACAGGCTGCCATCCAGTTCTTTATAGCATTTATTTGACTACAGTCTGGGTTGAATGACATGTAGAACTGAATATCATCTGCGTAACAATAGCTCTCTTAAAATAATTCAGATTCAATTTTAACACAAAATTAATTGTTCGAGAGATAGGAAGAAAACCAACCCAGAGCTGACCCAGAGATGCCCACCCGTGGCTGAAGTCTCTCAGGCAGGATACTATGATCAACTGTGTCAAAAACAGCAGAAATTTCCAACAGAACAAGAACCGAATATTCACCTGCATATGCATCAAAATATCATTTGAAACTCTAAGAAGAGCTGTTTGAGTAGAGTGCATCTGATGAAAACCACACTGAAGTTTATCTAAAATGTTATGAGCAGTTAAAATGTCTGTAAGCTGATTGGCCACCACCTTTTCTAAAATTTTGGAAATAAAAAGCAATTTTGAAATCAGTCTAAAATTCTGAGGGAGGAAAGGGTCATTGTAGGGTTTTTTTTAAAAGAAGATGAAAAACAGCCTGTTTAAAATGGGAAGGGACACAGCCAAAAGTTAATGAGTTGTTAATTATCCTGAGAACAGACGGCCCAATAGTGCGGATGATCTTTTTGAACAGTGAGGTTGGTAAAATGTCAAGTGGGCAGGAGGGTTTCATTTTATCAACCAAATTGATGAGCGCATTCAGAGATATTGGTGCAAAGCTCTCTAAGGCTGACGGCCGGTTAAGGCATGGGGCCGGAGAGGAAGGAGGAGGGATAATGTTTGCTCTGAAATGTTGGATCTTATTAACAAAGAAGGAAAGAAAGTTTTCACACTCTTCATTTGAGTGAATAGTTGGAGCAGGAGATACAGGTGTAAGAATGTGTCTAATAGTGTCAAATAAAAGTTTTGGATTTCCTCTGCTGTTAATGTAGTCAAAACAGGATTCAAAAGATCACAAATAAATCAAAAGTACCTGGGACCAGGCCAATAAGCCATCGCAGGGGTGTACTACGAAGGGAGATTAATCAGTTAGCAACCTATGACAAGCATAAACTCTGTTTTACATAAACTCTGGAATTGCAGTTACTAGAGCATAAATTAGAAAACTGATCAGGGTATTTATCGACAAGAATACCTATTCAGTCAGTAAAAATTAATCTAGCGTCAAACGAAAGCGATTTCCATGTGTCCTTTAGTAGGCCACTAACACTAACCTTTAATATTTAAATCAAGTTAAAGTTGATAACGTCTCTGATTGGAGTAGGCAGCACCCATAGCGATCATTTTGTGCAGAAGTAGACTCATATGATGTGTGAAATGCACAGGACTTGAAGCAGAAAGCTGGGTTCAACTGAGGAAGATGATAAGTACCATCATGATACCCATTAACTCCGACTGGAATTTTAGGTTTTCTTAAGCCAGCTATCGCAAAGAAAGCCTGGCTGTGTTGAACTTCCTTCGTAGTATACCCCTCAGGTTTCCAGCTGTAAATCTGTAATATAATAATAATAATAATAATAATAATAATAATAATAATAATAATAATAATAATAATAATCATAATCATAATAATAATAATGGGTGAAGCAAAACAAACTGATGACTCATGGCAAAATGTTCTTAAATTTACCTGTTGTGATATGCCTAAGCATGCACTCAGCCTGGTTTTAGCCTGCTGGTTAGCAGAAGCAATAACCTGTCCAGGGTGTACTTGCCTCTCACTCTATGGCAGCTGGGATTGGCTTCCAGCGCCCCCATCCATGGATGTATGGATGGATGGACGGATAGTAGAAGAAAATGAGCAACTTGAAAAGTAGGTATAGCCCACAGGTTAGAAAGACCAACTACCAACCGAAAATTGCAAGTTTGAGGCCATATGGTGGCATCTCAGCCTCTATCTAAGAATAAAGTCTCTGTATTTCTGGAACATGATGAGGGGCTTGACACTGGGCAACATTAGACTGTTCACCCAATCATAAGTTAGAAACATTACTGGTAATTTTTGTGCTATTTTCCATCAACCGACTGGGTTAGCAACATGTCTGAATGAACTGAGCCACCGTGCTCCACATGCATGACAGAAAGTCATGCATGAAAACCAATAACATTAAGCACTATTTTTATATTAGGTGAACACTCCATAAAATTATAATTTGAGGGTTAATTTGCCTACATATTCTACTGTGTTCTCTTGTTTTTGACTGATTATTGTACTAGATTTAACAGTATTTCACTGTACGTAAGCAATAAAACAGCAACCTATGAATCACCTTACTTTGCACCCTATTGACAGGCTTCTTGGTGTGATATCAGCTGCTAATGAGAAATCTGACTAAATGATGTTGTGTAGCAGTAATGTATTTCCAGTACAACTTGGTTGATCCTTTTTACACTGAAACAAATATTATTTGTTCTTGTCATCAGGCTACTGGAAATGGATTATCCTGTCCATTGGGCTTGTATTTCTGTTTCTTATTTTTCTATCTGTCTGGCTTGTTTGTCGCCGCAGGTAAGTTACAGTGCCCAGGAGCTCTTCAGCTAACTTTACCTCTCACTTTCTGTTGTATATATGTTGTTAGACAGATGATATCCTAGCATGACTCACAAATCATACACACTGTCAAATGCTTCAGGGATTACTGTTTTTTTTTTTTAAAGATACCAGATGTTGGGTACTCGGAGCCGCTGGCCATTTTCCAAAGAAGACATACCAGCAGTGCCGCTTCCTGCGACTAAGCAGGACGTGACAGAAGTGCAGTGGGACTTGTCCTGGATGGAGATGTCCAATCTGCTGGATAAGCAGATATATCCTGGCACTTAGAGCTTACACTTAATTTAGTTTTTTCTGTAAGCTTCAGCTGAAGGTGATCCTCTGAGGTAGTTTAGTCAACATAATGTCTCCCACATGATTATTTTTAGCTATTGGTACTCATCCCAAAACAACCAGAGCTTCCTCAGTACCAAATAAATATTAACAGGGAGTAATAAAGAGCCACAAATATCTGTTTTGGTTTGTTTCTTATTCGTATCAGTCTACTACATGGTATCTAATTATTTTCTTATTATTATTTCAGTAATTTAACTTTTACAGGTACCTCACTTTAAAATACTTTTACATGGGGTATAAAGTCATTTTCTTTATGATATCAAGAATTAAGGAAACCAAATTACCTTTTGTTTTTCTGTTCATGTCTTATTCCTTTAAACTACTTATATATTTTTGTTTATCTTATGTCTGATGTTTATGACTTGAAGACAGATAACAAAACTACTAAAAGAAGGCAACTATAAATTGTCCCGTAAACTTTCCATGGTAACTCTTCATCCTCTGCAGCGGTGAATTTGGGAAATCATTTTGGGTGATGACAAAGCCAGCGTCAGTAATTCATATTTAAGCCCTCTACATATTCTGCATACAAATAATAGTCTATTCCATTTCAGCTGACTTAGTGCAAGTCAGGTTTATAATTTCCCAGTCCCCTGGAGGCTAAATTATGCTCTGGATTTGAATGATGCTCTTTTTTGTGGAGACCCAATACCATTACGTTTCTGTCAGGATAATTACGATGGCACGACACATTGGATGACTCATCCTTGAATATGTAATAGTTTTGTAATTTGAAAGTACATCACTGGAAAAATAAATATATAAGTAGACAAGCATTATATCTTTGGGTTTGATTAAATTAATTTCTTCATTTATTCAAGTGTTTTAATGTTTGTTTGTTTTTTTCACTTTTGTGGCCTTTGGAGCTAAAGCACTCACATTTACATCAACGATAATAAGATTTTAAAATGAAAGCAAATGTAGTGATTTCTGTAGTGTAATGTAGTGTAGTTCTAAGTGCTGGTTGTGCAAATGAGCATTTTTTTTAATTTATAAGGACTTCTGGATGGAGAAGCATGAGTCTGTGTGCAAAGACAGATAGTAGGCAGCAAAGAAATAACACTATATGCTGACACAGTCTGCTATGTCATATAAGGAAATGTCTGATTATTTTAGGGAGAATTTTACTTCTCATTTTTCTTTGCCATGCGTTTTGGTCGGCACTCTTGCTCAGAGTGCTCATTGGGCTGTGATTAGGACAGAGATTAAAATTATTACAGGAGTCCTTCAACATGGCAAGACAAAGCAATTAAAAAAAAGACTGACGACAGTCACAGCACAGTCAGAGTTCAGCTTCATAAATACACACTTATTTATGGAATATTGTGCAATGTTGACACTGGAGCTTGAGCTTTGATGCAGAGAAATAAAGGACCAAAGTTTACCTCACTTGTATTGGCTCAACACCTTGTTCATTAAACCTTTACAAATCAGACAAGGAAGATTTTGAAAGTGAGTAACTGTCTGCATTGTTGGTATTCAATGCAGCTGACAAACTTCCTTGACTGGGGCTGAACTAATAACATGTTTACTGCTCAAGTCAGTACATGTCTAAAACCAGTTAGCCTGCATTGTTAGACTGCTCTGAAAAATTAAGATGCATAAACTTTGCTCTGTCAGTCACACTTCATACAGTCAAGGCTGCATGAACTGGTGTTAAAATATGCCTGAATACCTGGTTTTTAAAAATATATTTACCTGAAGACAGACTTTATCCACTCTGTGGAGAGCCCGGGGGCATTCACAGGAGCTATTAAAGCAGAAGCAGAAAAAATGGAAGGCAATCTTGGTAAGTTAATCAAGAAATATTGTTGAAGATTGTTGAAGCAGTTTTAATTTTAAAAAGTCAGCATGGAACCACATAACATATTTGAGTCTTATCAGTCAAATGTCTATCCACATTGCTTTTTTTGTTGTTTGCTAATTTCTCACTGCAGATTTGGATTTGGATTTGATAACTAGAAGTGATAGACATGCTAATTTATTGTTAATTGTTGCATACGCTGCACATTTGTAATTGGAGGATGTCAAGTATCATGTTTAACAATGATAGATGAAATAATTAAAAAAAAGAAAAACACTGTCCATCTCTGTGCATGCAGCTCCAGAGTTGTAGGTTTGAGACCCCTGATAGCCACTAGCTGTTTGTGACACAAGACTGTCACAAGCACATTGAAAGAAATTGAATCGTAGAGAATAAAACACATAGAAACAGAAGAAAGGCTGTGAGCACGCATTTGTAGAGAAGTACAAGATAACATGATGTTCACACTAAACTAGCTAGGGCAGAATTTACTTGTGCTGGAAAGACAAGAACAGCTTAAGTTCCAGGCAGCTCATTCTAAAAAACATTCTTCCCTATGGGAACTCCACCCAAGAAGCTTTACATAAGTTCTCTCGTCTGTGTTTAGTAACTGTAAATACAAGCGAGATAAAAATACCTTTTGAGAGCAATGCAGTTCATTACCTGCACTCTGCAAAATTATGCTTTTGAGTAACTTCTTAATTCTTTGTTGTGTTTTGACACTGCAGTTTTCTTCTTTGTCTTCTATAGTATCTTATGAGCTTATAGTTTTTGATGTAAGAAATGGGAATTTGTGTGTTGCACTGCATTGCATCATTTAGTATAAGCTTCTCAGCTTGTTTCAACTGAATGTTTTGTCAATGAGAGGCGCTGAGTCACTCTTATGTGAATTAATGACTTTTTTCCCACTTATTCGTTTTGGTTCAGGGTCATTCTAAAAATGTTTCACTATTTTAGTTTTGACTTATTATTCCTCAGACACAGTCTCAAAAATGAAAGGGTCAGAAATAACTCTGCCGTGCACAAGTTTGTTTGAACATTCCTCTGGTGTCAGTCGTCTAAAGCAGCAGAGACAACTGTTGTGATAACAATGTCACACTGAATGATTGCATTCTGCTCCTCATTTTGAGGAGATTCACCCACCTTCTTATTTAAAGTTTCTATGCCAAACTGGTCACAACAAACTGCATTATCATCAACCCAAATAAGTTGTTCCAGAATCCTAATAAAAGCGCAATATCTTTGTAATACTGTCATTCTTGATTTCTGTTTATCTGGAATAAAAAGTGCAAATATTTTCTTTGTCTTTTAGAGGAGACTCAGAGTGTCACGCCAACTGAGATCAGGGTCATACTCATTGGTGAGAGATGGGCTGGCAAGAGTTCATCTGGTAACACCATTCTGAGAAAGGAAAGGTTTGAGTGTGGCCGAACAAGAACAGCTCAGTCTGAAGTGAGACATGGATTGGTTGAGGGCAGAAAGCTCAGTGTGGTTGACGGTCCTGGTTGGAGCAGCTTCCTCTCCCTCACTGAGATCCCAGAGGGGGACAAGCAGAGGTTTAAACTCAATGCATCCAAGTGTCCACCTGGACCAAATGCTTTTCTCCTTGTTATTCCAATAGACTCAGCGTTCTCTGTGGAGCAGAAGATGAGTGTGGAGGAGCACATGAAGCTCTTAGGGGAGCAGGTTTGGCGGTACACTATGGTGCTGTTCACCTGTGGGGATTACCTCGGGGAGAAGACCATAGAACAACACATCGAAAGTGAGGGAGAGGCACTCAAGTGGCTAATAGAAAAGTGTAGGAACAGGTATCATGTATTTAATAACAAGGATAACAGTAACTCATCTCAGGTCACAAAGCTGTTGCAGAAGATAGAAGAGATGGTGTGGCACAATAGTGGCAGTTACTACAAGGTAGACGAGCACATTTTCCAGGTCATCAAAGAGAAGCAAAAGGAAGTGGCTGAGAGGGCGGAAAAGAGAAGGAAGAAGGCAGAGGTCCAAAGAAAACACATGAAAGCACTCATTCCAGGTAAATGTGACAGAAGGTACACTCAAACACATCCACTGTAGGTATTATATACTCCTGCATTGTCTGCAAGTTAGCATAAAGGCAGGAAATCATGCTTATTCAATCAGTGCAAGCACCAAAATTAAAAGACTATTTTGCCATTTTATTTTACATATAACTTCCTGGAATGGTAACTGTGCCCATCCAGGAAATAATCTGCCACACAAAGTCCTGTGAAAATATGTGTTGTTACACTTGTATTGACATTTGAATTAAAATGAAGACTGGATTAAAGAAATAAGCTTGCACATGATAGCGTGTCTGGTGGATTTTGTGTAGGTCTAACAAAACCAGGCAGTTAATGTTTCATATTTAGCATACATACATGACAGTGATGTCAATCTAACTTACGGCAAGACAAGGAATAAGCATCTGAAAATGTCAAACCATTTATTTATGCAGCATATGCAGGGAGAACTTGGAAAAACGTGACATTTAATAGAAAGAAAGACTTAATAAATGGGCATTATACAAAGAAAAAAATGCATCTAGAAAAAAATAATTAAATAATACATCAATAAATTCTTTGTATATAATGGAGTCGTAAAATTCTGTGTTAAAGTGACTTTACAAACATGTTTTTCCAGTTTTTTTCTATTCCACTATTTAATCTGTTAAATATGTTAACGAATTTTATTGCCACATACTTCCATTGCCCTTTGCTGCATATAGCTTCATGATTTTATCATAGTATAAACTGCCGTGAGCTTCAAGCCTAATCAGTGTTTGTCTGATAACAGAAGAGATGAAACCTATCCAAAAACTCCGGATGATTCTCCTGGGAAGCCGAAATGTTGGGAAAACCTCTGTAGGGAACACCATCATGGGGTTCAAAGAGCAGGAAGGTGGAAAAAGAACGGCAAACTCGGTGGCCCGGCGGGGTTTTGTGGATAAAATTGAAATCATTCTTGTTGACACACCAGGCTGGTGGAAAAGCTTCCCCGTGTTCGATACTCCTGAAGCGATCAAAGATGAACTGATGCGCAGCATGTTTCTGTGCCCTCCTGGGCCCCACGTCTTCCTGCTGGTGATAGATGCAGATGCATCATTTAATGCTAAACACTTAGACGCAGTGACATCACACGTGGAGCTTCTTGGTGACAGAGTGTGGAGACACACTATTATAGTTTTCACGAGAGGAGACTGGCTGAGAACAAACACCATAGAACAGTACATCGAAGGTGAGGGGGAGGCCTTACAGTCTTTAGTTGAACAATGTGGAAACAGATAT
>VUQS01074871.1:0-42419 GCA_015108495.1 Heterochromis multidens
GTCACTAAACACTGACCTATGAATTAGGTCAGTGTTTAGTGACTAACAAACAAAAAAGCATTCTTCTGAAAATGGTCAGGTACAAGGACTGGACTGAAAATGAGTGAAAAAGCAGCCAATGTCCAAAAAAAAAAATCTTTGAAAGATCTTCAGAAAGCCTGGAGAACTTTTGCTCAAGAGCACTTTAAAAAATGACAAAGTCTGGCTCCTTGGAAACAAAACATAAAGAAATAAGGTTTGGCTCAAGACTTTTGCATTGTACTGCATAGCATAGCATCCTTTGTAGCGTTTTCTTTAAACAATGTTCAGTTGTTTACAGAAAACATGGGCATAAGGAAAACTCCACCTTGCTTAAATTCAATAGTTTACCTTCTTTTTATTGAAAGAATAATCTGGAGTTCATGTAGAACAGTATTGTGGTAATTGGATGGTCTAATAATTAACAAATTGCCAAGAGTTATCACATCAATTTTATTTTTGGTGAGGATAAAATTCTAAGGTGAAAATAAAAAATCTTGACATCCCTTTGCCTGAGTAACATGTTGAGTCCACAAGAAAGCAGCAAAACCGATGGTAAGCCATTGTTGGATTGTGTAAAAGTATTTAATTACATGCTCTATATAAAGCCATATTCATTTACCGGTGCAGCCAGGTTTCATAACCACTTGACACACACTGTCGCACACGTTCTGACACATAGTGAGTGGGTTGTAGCTGCATTTTTAATATGTGCTCTGTGCCTGAGGGTCGCAGGCACTGGTTTAACGCGATTTACACGCCACCGCGACTCCAAATTAATACCACATGACTGCAGCCCCAGCACTGTGCCTAGGTCAGCTGCTCAGGTGTTTATGATTTATTCCCTAATGAAGGCCCTGGCCACGACCTCAACCGAGGTCAGGGGTCATCCAGTAAACCCTAATGGGTTACCACAGATAGATAGGTGTGGGAACTGGTGTAGGTTACAGCCAGTTCAGCAAAGATGGTGTGCTCACCACTGAGGTCTTGTAATGGTGAATTAGTTGATATAGCCGACCTTGGGTGTGTTGTGTGAGTAGAAGGAACTGGCTGAATGAGAGCAAGAGGGATAGATTAGTAGTGCTGAAACAAAAATTATTATTATTATTAATAAAGCTAAAATTTCTGACTCCAGCCTTTTAATTTGAAGATTTCCTGCTTTTGTAGTTCAAATAAAATTTTTGGACAGACGACTGAAAAAAAACAACACAAACAAACCAACAAACAAAAAAACATTTCAGAGATATCGTCTCTGGCTCAGGCCTCTGAAAACCATTTTCTGATATTTCATGGACTTAATTTTAAAATACAGTTACAGATCATGAACATAACCATTTATTACAGTCTAAGAGATATGGAAATTTTTGAAATGTGAAATCAAAGACGTATATGTGAGTGTCCTGTGCTGTGTCCTTTTTCACACACGTGCATATTAACCTTATAAGGACAAAACTCGCTGCCCTCCTGATAACACACTGTGAGCCTTTTTGGTCTTGGTCAGCTCATTCTCGCCTTCCTCTCTCACTCTGCCTCTATCTTCCCATTCTTTCCACACACACTCCTTTCCCCTTTCTTCCTCTGTCTTGCTTCATTCCATGCCGTTCTCCTCCCTTCTCCACAGTCAGCATTTCTACAGCAGGCCACTGGGTTTACTTCTGCCACTTCTATTCTAGTCAAAGTTATGGCTGTTGTTGCTCATAAAGCAAGAACGCTGTGCTGTGATGTGGCCAGATGTCCCACGGCTGCCTTGCACAACCCAGTGTGGCGCATGTGTTGGCTGGATTGGCCAGTGTTTACCCAGGCCCCCAGGGCCTGCCATGACCCTGCCGCTGCCACACTGAGGGGGCGTTTGGCTGTGCACTCTGTCACTCACAGGAGGGCTGTTGTGGGGAGAAACTGGTGCTTTGAGCTGCAAAACACTCTCCTGGCATATTTTATCACTGTCAAAGTGTAATGCTGTATTGTTGGTCAGTAGTGTGAGATGCCCAACTACTATACTGATTAAATGTTTGGAAAATACTCATAGGCCAAATATAGGTTTCAGTAAATGGACCAAGGTGCATATACATCAGCTGCAGTGTTGGGTAACTTATAAAAGTAACTAGTTCCATTACAGTGTTACAGTATTACATATTGGGAATTAGATTAAAAAAATAGAAAAAACACCTCTTTTAAGTCAGCTTGTCCTAAAGGTGTGTAGCCTACTGTACTATTGCATAGTGAGTTCATAGTGGTGGCATTTCCTCCACAACATAAGCAATAAGTTCGGTCATTTCTCTTGGAGGAACAGCTTTACCAAAAAAAAGCTAGACAGTTAATATCACTCTGGCACAAAATAATGCAAATATTTCTACAATCTGATAGCCATCTTCTCTCTCATCATGCTTGGTGACCTTAACATGCTCACTTACAGTCATAGGGCTGGATACGTTCCACTATGAAACTGCATGCCAGGGAGTTGGAGGGAGACAGCAATGATGCTGATGTGTCAGGGATTTTTTTTTCCTTTCGCCACAACAAAGGAACAGCAAAATGTGCTGACCTGTTTAACAGTAATGGACTGGTTATTTGAAAAAGTATCTAAATATCTGATGACTTTTTTGCAGAATGTCATATTACTCATTATAGCAAAAACAAGAAGCAATCTGAGCATTACTAGACACTACTTTGTATCATGCTACAGGTAACACTGCAGTGTGACTTTATTGGATATTGGATAGTGTAGAACTGGGGCACAATATAGATGTTTTTACTGAGTCACAGTTGATGGATAAATATACAAATGATCACACAGGGACAGATAAAAGATAAAACTTCTTGACAGCTATAAACAGCAGAGCCTTCAGCTTTCAGACCCCTCTTCTGTAGAACCAGCTCCCAGTTTGGATTCAGGATACAGACATCCTCTTTACTTTTAAGATTAGGCTTAAAACTTTCATTTTTGATAAAGCTTATGATTAGGGCTGGATCAGGTGACCCTGAACCCTCCCTTAGTTATGCTGCAATAGGCCTAGGCTGCTGGGGGCTTCCCATGATGCACTGGACATTTCTTCTTCACTCACCTCTTTTCACTCACTATGTGTTTATACACCACTCTGCATTTAATCATGAGTTATTATTAATCTCTGGCTCTCTTCTACAGTGTGTCTTTTGTCCTGTCCCCTTCCTGTGCCTGGTTCTGCCGGAGGTTTCTTCCTGTTAAAAGGGAGTTTTTCCTTCCCACTGTCACCAAGTGCTTGTTCCCAGGGGGTAGTCTGATCGTTGGCGTTTCTCTGTATTATCGTAGGGTCTTTACCTTACAATATAAAGCGCCTTGAGGCGACTGTTGTTGTGATTTAGCGCCATATAAATAAAAATTGAATTGAATTGAATAAAAACCACTGAAATCAGTGCATGTTCATTGGATTTCTTAGTGATTTGGACAATTGCACTACCAAAGACACAGATCACCAGAGCCAGAGGAATTTGCTTCAGTCTCTTTCTCGCAGCCACACCCTTCTCCAAACTTCTCCACTTAGTATTTTATAACACCGCCTCTCCTTGTTAATTCACTCGTGGGAGAAAGAAAAAAATAAAGATTGCTCATTATTTGCACTTAGCTCCTCTTGTTCTTTACAAATAACTTGCATGTCTGAATAAATTTCTCACTAATGAGGTCAATGATGGCAATTTCACTGCCCCTGACATCACCACTACCCCACCTCCTCTCCCACACACAGGAAACACTG
Organism: Heterochromis multidens; assembly: GCA_015108495.1. NCBI lineage: Eukaryota > Metazoa > Chordata > Actinopteri > Cichliformes > Cichlidae > Heterochromis > Heterochromis multidens. The sequence goes on from VUQS01074871.1 coordinate 3,747, forward strand.
TGAGGTCATTGTCCCAGGTTGCCAGTAGATGTGTGTGTGTTTGTGTTTGAGAAACAAATAGATGTTTGCTTTTATGAAGGAGTTTTTCCTTTTAAAAACACCTTCACTGAGTGTCCCTTTAATGGCGTCTGCCAGAGTGACCCAACAGTGACCAGTCTTATTCACAGGACAGGGTGGCGTGGTGTTGTGTGTCACATAGGACAACGGCTGCTGGGAGTGGCTGGAGAGGGAAGAGTGAAGCTTCACACCAGCTTTGTTCAGATGCCCTGCCCCTGCAGAGCACTCAGCTAAGGAGTTCTGTCTCTTACGGCGCTCAGAATGACTTAATCCCAGCAGGAATTTGCTTCTGGTTTCTCTTACCCATTCTTGTAAACAGCTAACTGTTCTGCCAACAAACAGACACTTTCTATTGTCCTGCAGCAAAAGACTGGAATCGGACTGTCTGGGAAGAAAAAATAACCCGGTGGAAATCCAGCGTGAAACAAAGCAAACAGAGGTCTGCATCTGCCAGCCGGTTCACACCGCAGCTTGCCCTTTTCTGGTTAGCTTAGTTATTAGCCATAACAAACAATCAGCACACTGCCTCAGAAAAGAGGGATTAGTGCTAGCAAGGATGCTAAATAGATTCCATATTACTGTGACATGTGAGACAGTTCAGTACTTCAATCTCTTGAAAAGCGTGATCAGCAGTGAAACCTGTGCAAACAGCCAGTCGTATGCTTATTTGGTCAGCGTATTCAACAAACACAGAATCCCCCAGAATCCAATTTTGACAGTAGCAGGCGAAACTTTTGTTTGGTTTTTAGTTATTAATAGTGTGTTGGTGTAAGACTGCACAGTAAATCACTACGGTAATATGCTTTGTGTGTGTGTACACGGTTCGTACTACTGGCCAGCAACAGTTGGAGGCTGATCCCCTGGTTTATTTGGGGAAGTCCCATCCATCTCTCCTCCCTCAGTGCTCTGTGGTTCATGCTTGGCAGTATAGAATAATATACTGTTATGTTAGGCGAGAACACCAGTTAGCATTTGGGAAGTTGAAATAGCACTGCCAAAGTCAATGCTGCCCCTTAAAAACACACACATACAACGGCTTAGCCTCTACATGCATTGGCTTCATCTTTCCCCCTTTCGTTGAGATTGAGCTCAAAAGGTCAGATCATGTAATGGATTTGTAAGATGATATGTTTTCCATTTATTGGAAAGGTTATTTTCAAAGAAAATCTTAAGATGGGAATGACTGGGTCAGTGGACATCAAGGGGATTAGGCAGTATCTTTTGAGACGGAGCAGACACTTTTTAGTTTAGGGCCTTTAATTTCATTGGTAGTGATGAGAAAAGGCTGAATGAGAGCAGCCTAAACATCAGCTGAACTATGGCCAGGTGAGGATCAGTGTCTTAAGCTTTGAAACAAAGCTGATGACAGACTCCTCTCCAGCCTTCACACCTCCTACAGGCCTGTGCCATTTAGCCACGAAGGTGCTTCCCCAGTTGCCTCAATTGGCTTCAGACATGTCACGTGGTTATAGAGGTTTCTACCTTCACTCATCCCCATTGCCGCCCTTAAATCACTATTTGTTATCCCAGATCACCATGGTAGCCAAAAATCTTGTTGACTGAGGTGCTTGCTTTGAGTGGCGTAATTGCACCACAAGTTGAGGGCACCGCCACTGCTCTCCTAACCTTTGCCAGGCCCCATCAGAGCCCTACAGCAGGATGAGCGAACCTCAAGATGTCGGTCTGTACTATTTTCATTCAGTCAAGCTACCGGATGCTGCTATCTTTGTTTTAAATGCTAGGTTCTACAATGTGTTAATATTAAAACTCTAGAACAGCATGTATCATCAACTCCTCTCTCATTCTCTCCTTTTCTTTCTCCACACATTTTTGCACACTCTGTTCATTTTGTTGCATTACACCCAGTTAAAAAAAAGTGGCTCTCCAGCTCCATTCCCAAATCTTCTTGCACCACATTTCTTTCTCTCTGCACCCTCCCTGTCAGTTGAGTCAGCCCAGAACGAGGGCAGCAGTCTGTCAGGTGTGAATAGACGCTATGTTGGCGGAGCTGAGCTCATGACCTGTCTTGGATGTAATGCAAATATTCTCCCTCGGCTGAGGCTCCAGAGATCAGTCAGAATGTGAATTGTGCAATAACAGTGATGGCAGACACTGACAGGTCTTTGGTCTGGGTGGAATTTGGCCAACCCCCCGACCCAGGGAAGATTCCTCCTGCAAAATCACTCAGTGCTAGTGCAAGTGAGGTATTTTGTTCATAACTCAGCAGAGATAAAGAAGATGGGTATGAAATAAGTAGGCATTCATTTTGAAGTAAATAGGGCTAGTGGGTTGATCTAAATCCGAAAATGTCTGGGAGTGGAGATAGATATTAAGGATTACATTTTTCACTTGAAATCTACCACAAATCCTTTGACTCCCCAAGGCCATTTCTCAAAGATGGAGTGGGATTATGGGATTTGCAGTTCTGGTTGAATTCCAAAACAGGTGTGTAAACCCTGTGTTGAGGTAACCAAAGAGTTTCTTTGACAACGCCGTGGCAATCAAAATTAGGTTTCGGCTATTTTTTCCTTTTCCACCTCCGAAACGTGGCCAGTTCAGACAAGCTCACGACAGAAATGACTCATCTGTCAACACCTGGGAAATAGTTGGAATGAGTCTTTGCTTTAACTTTATGAAGAGGAACGTTAAAGTATTTTTAAATTTTTCTGTCTTATATACACTGTTACAGTGGTGGATGCTCATATTAAACATGGCCAAAGATTCAAATGAGTTCAGTCTATGTATTAATCACTGTGAGCCAAGCGTGCAGACTCCAGACTGTTTCTTTTTTTTTTGTACACTTGTCTCTTAATGATATCAATAAGAGCTGATACCTCTAAGGTGCCTCACCTCAAGGCGCTTTATATTGTAAGGTAAAGACCCTACAATAATACAGAAAAAACCCAACAATCAGACGATCCCCTATGAGGAAGCACTTGGTGACAGTGGGAAAGAAAAACTCCCTTTTAACAGGAAGGAACCTCTGGCGGAACCAGGCTCAGGGAGGGGCAGCCATCTGCCATGACCGGTTGGGGGTGAGGGGAGGATATTGCAGGCTCTTTCCCACCTATTTAAATCGACAGTAATTTGAAAAAAAAAAAGTTTGCTGGTTTGGAGCATTCAGATGCATGTTAACATAATCTTCCCAGGAGTGGCCCCAGCAAATTCACCTCAAGGTCAGACTGCACAATGCTCAGAGAAATTGCCAAAAAAACAAGAGCTACATCTCAGACTCTGCAGGACTCAGTTAGCATGTTAAATGTTAAAGTTCATGACAGTACAATTAAAAAAACACTGAACAAATATGGCTTGCTTGGAAGGGCTGCCAGGAGAAAGCCTCTCCTCTCTAAAAAGAACATGGCAGCACATATCAGCACAGACACCTCAAACCAAATGTCAAGCGCAGTGATGGAGGGGTGATGATTTGGTCTTGTTTTGCAGCTGCAGGACCTGGGCACCTTGCAGTCACTGAGTCGACCATGAACTCCTCTGTATACCAAAGTATTCCAGAGTTAAATGTACGGCCATCTGTCCGACAGCTAAAGTTTGGCCAAAATTGTGTCATGCAGCAGGACAATGAACCCAAGCACAGCAGCAAATCTGCAACAGAATGGCTGAAAAAGAAAAGAATCAAGGTGTTGCAATGGCACAGTGAAAGTCCAAACTCCAACCCAACTGAAATACTGTGGTGGGACCTTAAGAGAGCTACACATAAATGAATGCCTGGAAACCCCAACGACCTGAAGCATCGCTGTAAAGAAGAGTGGGCCAAAATTCCTCCACAACAATGTGGGAGACAAAGTAATATAGAAAATGACTAGTTCAAACTACTGCTTCTAAAATTCTAAAATTCTGCTTCTAAAACTGCACTGTTGTACATAGGTTTGACTTTTATTATATATTTCCCTAGAAGGTGTTCTATATCTTTCTTAATTCTTAATTCTTCTTTACAGTAAGGTGAGAGAGAAACAGTATTTTGATTCTCCTTTATGTCCTGTACATGTAGCAAACTGACAATAAAAAATCTTTGAATCTTGAATCTTAAAGTGGTTCTACAAGCTACTAAATCATGGGGTGTACTTAGTTTTTTCACAGGACTGCATAGAGTGTGATTTAAAAAGAAAAGGGAGTGCTTGCTTAATTTAAACAAAATGCTTAATAAAACACTGCCAATTTTACATTTAAGCAAAGTGTGACACAAAATTTTGGGCTTCCTGTGGTAATGACCAACGCCTTTTTTCACACCTTGGCTCATGTGATGACGCACATGATTAATAGTGGGTCAACAACCACCTCCCAGGGGACAACCCCCACTAGGGTTTAAATACCTGGGAATCTCCACCTTTTGGTTTTAGAACTGAAGAAGCCTCTTGGATAAGAGCTGAAAAGTCTTCAAAAAATTTTAAGAAGTCTAGTCGCCTTCGTTTCAAGCTTCTAAGACTACCATGACCTGGATGACTGAGAACCTACACAGACAGGCTTCCTGTATTGTATCTCCTGTGTCACCTACACCTTCAACATGTCCCCAAATACTTACACTCTATGCACAAAGCATCTTTAGGCAAATAAGTAAAGGTCATCAGAACATTTTGAAAATACTAATAAAAACAGTTCTGCAATATCATAATTAAGGAATTTTTAGCATCTTGGTTGAGCTGCCTTCATCCTGTCATTTTTGTGGAATTATTTCATGTTCATTTTCATTCATTAACAAGTGTATACAAAAAATGTTCACTGGCCTATGGCCCCATGGTTCAACATAAATCAGGCTTCAGCTTGTAGTGGCACAGATGATAGGCCATCGATTTGTTTAGTTATTACTGGGCTAGCTCTTTAAAACGTGATCGACAAAAATTTCAATACTTCAAAGAAAGACCAGCAGCTCCTTCTTTTCAAGTCATGGGACAATGAACACCCACAACTATAGCAAAGCCAGTGTTTCCATCACTTCAAAGCACATTACACTGACACTCCTTTAAAGGAGACCTAGCCTAAGCCAAGCCTTACAAAAAATTAAACCAAGCATTCCAGCAAAATTCAGTGGTTATGGGGACTTGTTCTTTTTTTTTTGCCCTCTGAAGTCCCTAGAATCTGACTGCATGAATAGATATCTTTTCTCATGTAACCGGTCTGTATATGTGTGATGCTCCGCACTGTGTGTTAGAGATGAGGTGATTAGTTGATATTCTTTACTGGCGCCTGCTTGATATGCAAAAGACACAAAAAACTGCGTGCTTCATATGTCTTGTCTCCGGTTCAAACCAGCACAGCCGACCTGCATAGCCTGAAAATGCCTTGTCCTGTTCTCACATGCCTGCACCAACTACGTCCACATACACCCATACACTCACATTTGTACACTGATCAATATACAGAGGTAGAGATGAAAATAAACTCACAAAACCAAAGCTAATTTGGTGGAATTCAGTGAAATAATTAAAACCTTTTACCATTAGTAATATAAGTACACATACATTTCCATATTTCAGATGACATTACTTTTCCTGATCCAGTTGCTTTCGCATGTAAAAAGTCTTCTTCATAGCAATGTCGGTAATTCATAGGAAGGAAAAGTAGGCACCTTCTAAATGTGTTACATTTGTTCTTCAAAGCAATGACCAACAAGAACAGCAGCATTCAATACAGCCCAAGGGGATTTTATTAAAAACACACTCGAGCTGATTACTGGGATAATTGTACAGTGTCCTGTCAATCATTATCTTGCTTTCCATTGTACATATTCCATTTAGAGAGATAACAATATCTCACTACCCCCAAAAGCACTGTAAAGTGGGCTTTATGGATGAAATCTCTGCACCATACAGGTATAATTGCAAGCTCTAATCCCACATTAAACCACTCAAATTGCATAATGTAATTTGTCCCTTTTCTTTGAGATCCATTTTTGCAAAAAAAAAAAAGTACCATAAAAGCACTCTATTTCATAGAATGAGCTTTTACAATGTGCACATGAAAAAAATGGTGCAAAAATGCTCTATGATCCCAATTCTGACAATTTGCAAAAAGGGAAAAGGATAGTTATTCGAGCAAGCAAAAGTGGTGATTTTTAAAAAGATGAAGATAAATGTCAAAAGCATCACATGCTGCATACTGAATGTTCACTCTGAGCTAAAATGCTGCGCTCACAATTACAGCCAATTATATCACTCCTTAGTGGTTGTTTGATTCAAGGAAGACCAGCATGTGTTGATTTTTAGATAGCTACATGGAAAATAACAAATTATTAGAGGAGCTGATGCTTAGTAGAACATTCCAAGGTCTTACTAAAGGGAAGTACAGCAAGAGGTGTAAGTACTTTCTTGTCTCTTCTACTCTCTCAATTTTCCTGAGAAAGCCTAGAGGGCAGATCTTATCAGCCACTGGGGAACTCTTCCTTTATAGCTGATGTTTTATCACAGCAGAGCCTGGGGAATTGGGGAGAGTAATCTCTACAGAGTACTATGGCACTCTCTTATTTAGCAGGGAAAGCAAAGTACAGCAGTGATCAGCATTCCCAACTACTTAAGACAACACTTTACTGTTGAGGGCAAGGAACTCACTTCAAGGGCCAGCCTTAGTGTGGTTATTCAACAATGCCTTAACTAGGTGGTGTCATCCTTATTCTTGAGTGCATTAATAAAGCCTTACCAGCATCTATGGAAAAGATGGCAGAAAGCTGGAACGTTGTTTTAATTCTATTTTTACAAAGACAATTTCAAAAGCTGCACAATATACTAATAAGGTGTATTACAGTTGAGCTTATACATGACATAAAATACACACTTTAGTACCTTTAGTACAAGTCTGACATGTTAAGACATTACAAGCCAATCAATATTTTGCCAAAGCGCAGCACAGAGCTCATGTCCATAAATCATGCCTGCGATATTGTTGTCCTTATGGTAGACTAATTTTGCATTAAGTAAAATCATAAAGGTTACCAGACACTTGATTTGATCAAGGCAATTAGTTTACATTTGAGACATTTAAGATAGCTGACATAGCTCAAAGAAATTGTCTCTTCTGGTGCGGTAGGTTGCTCCAAACCAGCGCAATGCCTTCTCCAGGGCCAAGTCATCACCTCTAGTAAAGGTCATGGGCGAACATGATGGATGGGCACTGCTGTGGATTTAATTTAAAATAAAGAGCAATAAACACAGGGCTCATGCTAAAGGCACAGGGCATGATGAAGGATCCATTAGTTAAGCAAAGGTCGCAGGCTCCTCCCCTGACAGTGGCTGTCACCAGGGCATCACAGGCAGTGACAGGGGACGTGTGGCCAAAGAGGGTCACATGGTAAATCCACAGAGGTTCCTCTGTGTCAGAGCTCTCCTGTTTATCAGCCTCGTCAGAGAGATTTAAGCACAAAGCTATTAGCTGACAATGACCTCAGAGAATCTAAGGTTTCTATGAATAGCAGCCATTTTTGTTAAGAATTTGCAAGTGAGGTTCATTTTAAGTGTCACTTCACTGGCATGTGCTCAGGGGGGACGTGTTAACACTATATTATATATAAGTATACCTCTAATCCTCTCTTCAGTTTCAAAATAACAAAAACATTGGCAGCAGGTGTCCCCTGTGATTTTAAGTATCTTATGATTTTAGAGAGAAACAGACATTTTCAAGCTGCATAACTATATAGTGCTCTGAATATTAATCAAATTTTTTTTCTTTCATTTCATTTAAAAGTTCTATCCATCCAGCCATCCATTTTTTCCCACTCATACAATTCGGGGGGGAGGGGCTATCCCAGCTGTCATAAGGCGAGAGGCGGCAATGGTACCTCATTTAAATGTTGTAGTACCTAAATTAGGACTAATTAAAATGAGATCTAAACCTTTTCAATTTCTGAAAAATCCAGAATCTGAGCATTCAAATATTTTTATTTGAACAGATTTACTACTGCACATAAAATGTTTCCTAAATCACAGGAAGTCCATGAACCTTGCATATGCAAAACTTGAAGAGGTAGGCTATTTTACCAGGATAGGCTCTGAAACTAGTTTTGGGCACACTAATTTTTGGTGAAAATACCTTTTTGTTCTTTTAACTTTTAGCAGAAGCATCTGAAAACAGTGTCAAACTCTAAACATCCATCATTCCGCTCAGTGAAGGTTAAAGAAAATCTAAAAATTAACAGATTTGATTTGAACTGGAAAGCTTTTAATTATTTTTAGTGTAAAAGACCTTCATGTATGCCAAAAGCTAAAAACATATGATGCTCATAGTTCACAATTTGTGTCAAAGAAAACATTTTGAAAATACTAATGCGGATATCTGTGCAACTCATGGGTAATTTGCTCCCTTCAAATGCTCTTCACTAATGGCATTTAATAGGTTCTGTGGGCCAAAATTGTGACAGCATGATGTATTTGGCCAGCGAGCCAAGCTAATGACTGCCATCAAATGTGATTTCAGTTTTCACTCTTGGTTATCTCAGTGGAGCCCAATTTATTTAGTGCCACCTTTTAACTACAACGTTTGGCATAGACACATGGCCAATGAAAACAGGAGTGAAGGCTATCTCCTATTAGTAGTGCTGATGGGGTACTGATGGAGACATTTCAGGTTTGTTTCCAGTTTGCAATATGAAGTCTAATTGTGCTTTTTACCAACAGCAGAGGTGATAAATAGAGGTGGTGAGGGAGACTTGTCATAATGGGACAAATTAAAATTTGAGTTCAGGTGACTGAAAGTTGTTAAGATTAATGAGACCTGTAATGCCTTAGAATATTTTGTGGAAAATGATCTATTTCACCATGTTCATTCTAAATCACTATTTATAAGTTTCACTGTTTAAAAAAAAGAGAGAATTTATATAACTAGCAAATGATGCAGATTTGACACATCAGACATAAAAATATCAAATACCAAAAAAAATAAAATAAATTAGACTTCTGCATTCTCTCTTTTCACTGGACTCTAATTTGCAAAATGCGTATGCTGGAGTTTATGAGATATGACCAAAACAGCCACTTTTCTTCTCTTTAGTGAACAACATTTTAGCAAACGGCTCTTTTATGGTAGCGACACATTCATCCTGCTCTTTTCCATTTGACTTTCTCTTATCAGATGGCTTTTTAAAACTAGATCCTATTTTGAACACTCGCACAGCTTTATCAGCTTACCATTCATTTACATGTATAATTATTACAGGCGCTTCAGGAGCCGTTTGCGAAAAAGCTTTATGCAAATTGTAATTAACGGTAATTAAAATCCAGGCTGCCTTGAATGGGAGCCACGGTGCCCGTGCATCATTTACAAAACCAAATTGAATCTAATGACTTTACTGTGTGAAATCAGCAGGGGCTCTGTGATGGGGCTAAGAATGTCCTGTCTGACATTAAGACTAGAGAACACAGCAGTGGAGTCATATTGTTACATATTTGAATATGAGCCAACTGTTGATGTTAATCTTTAAATGCCATAATTATTCACTCAAACAATTAAAGAGCCATATAAGCAATATGTAAAGATATGAAAGTTAATGCCTGGGAGCCAGTATTTAGAGACCTGCTGAGTGAGCCATTTTTCATTTACTGGGGAAGTAAATTATATAAAGAGAAGTGTGTGTTTGTCTAGGATATGTGTGTACACAGTTAGCAGTAAGACTTCAGCTTTCTAGCTGTAACATTCACAAGTACGCACATATACTATCCTACACAAATACCAAGCAAATGTCATATCAGATAACAAAAATTACCTTCCAAGTAATGAATATGAGAACAAAACTATGCAGTTGCATACAGCCATTTTTCTCTAGGTGGATGCAAAAAAGAAAAGCCTCACAGACGTCACATGTGGACTTGTGTGACTAAAAAATGAAATAAACTAAATAAAGCCAATGCCTTTATAGTAGCCATGGGGACAGCATGATAATATGCTCTTGCAGTAAAGTATACTGTAGCTTCTTTCATAAGGGACTAAAAGTTAAAACCCTAATGAACTTCAAGAGGAATTATTTATGCAAACACTGTGGGTCTCCAGTTGTTATAGTTTGTTATAGATCAGTTTTCTCAAAGGAAAGTCACACACACTTCAGAATTATGCAAGGGTCTGTTTTGAATAAGGGTTACAGATTCACACAAATATGAACACATATAAAAATACCCAGAATATGCACTTCTTATCTTGTGATGTGCACATGCAGCATAACTTAGATGAATTATTGGAGGTCATATTAGAGGTCATATTAGAACTGGAAGAAATGTCACAATCTTTCTCCAATTTCTCCCAGGTACACTGGCACAAGTAATAGTTTTCAAGAATTAAGGCCTGTTCTAACTGTATGTTTGGGGCAGCTGTGACTCAAAACATACACTGGGTTGAGGTTTTTGCCCCAGATGTCAAAGTGTCCTTTGTTGCTTTGTTGTGTGATTGCATGTGATAGTGATAACACTATGTATTTTTCTTTCCCATATTTCTACAAGCAGTTCTAATCCTGCAAACCTATTCACACTAAAGGCATCATGAGAAATGCACACTGACTAAGCTAGTTTCACATTATGACCAACTGATCAAGATTGTAATGTATTTATCGGAGTTTTCGAACAATAAGAGTTGTGTTAGTGGGGGTTCAGAATGTGGAATTGTCAAGTGGTTCGTGTAGACTTCGGATAATTCCTGGGGAATTATGTGGGCAGTTGGAATGTGTAAATATAGAAAGACAGAACTCTAGTTTTTGGTAATTAGTAGTTAATAAATGCATTGATCTACAATAGCTTGTACTAAAGCACAAGTAGACACTGCAACAACTGTACACCTTTAATATAATAAAGGCAGTATAATAAGAGGGGCACCTCAATTCAACTTTATCTATAGTCAATTTTGTGTAATATATTGGGATATTTATATATTAGCGTTATTTGTATTATTAGAGCTATTTGTAATATTTTCTAATTTTGTAATATATTGTATTATTTAATATTTGTATTTTAACTTGTTAATTACTTTTCTTACCGTCCTGGAGCCATTGGACCACATAATTTCCTCTGGGATCAATAAAGTATTCTGATTCTGATTCTGATACAGTGAAGTGTACATTATTAAATTATTTTATATATATTTATAAGTAACATATTCAAGAATTAGTGTTAAGAGCAAGCCTTACCTGCCTTCTCGACATATTTAAGCTTGTATTACCATAGTCAAAGCGTGCTGCTTTTGTTCATTTGTTTTATTGTTTTTGTTTTTTTTAATGTTGCATGCTAATCAATTACAGTGACAACTTAATATTTATTGTTATATTTTGATGGAATGCTGGAAATTGAAGAGGTGATGTTGTCAGTGCATATGCCCCACAGGTTGGATGTCAGTTAGAAGAGAAAGAGAAATTATGGAGTAGGTTGGATGAAGTGGTAGAGAGTGTTTCCGGGGGGGAGAATGTGGTGATTGGTGCAGACTTCACTGGACATGTAGGTGAAGGGAACAGAGGTGATTAGGAGGTGTTGGGTAGGTATTGTGTTGAGGAGAGAAATGTGGAAGAACAGATACTTCAAGAACAGGGAGGAACAGAAGGTGATGTGTAAGAGTGGAGGAAGGTGCACACAGGTATGCAGAAGGTGCAATCTGAAAGTCTGAAAGGTGTCAGGGGCGAATTTAGCTAGGCAGCATCTAGGATGACTCTGGACATCAAGAAGAGGAAAAAGTGAAGATGGAGGCAAGGATTAAGTGGTGGAAGTTAAAAAAGGGAGAATGCTGTGCAGAGTTCAGGGAGGAGTTGAAATAGGCTCTTGGTGGTAATGAAGAGTTACCAGATTACTGGGTAAGTACAGCTGGAGTGCTGAGGGAAACAGCCAAGAAGGTGTTTGGTGTATCCCCTGGACAGAGGAAAGAAGACAAGGAGACTTGGTGGTGGAATGAGAAAGTAAAGGAAAGTATTCAAAGGAAGAGGTTGGCAAAGAAAAAGTGAGATAGTCAGGGAGATGAAGAAAGTAGACAGGAGTACTGTGAAGTTAGTTAGTCAGCAAAGAGAGATGTGGCAAAGGCAAAGGAAAAGGCTTATAGTGAGTTGTATGTGAGGCTGGAAACTAAGGAATAAGAAAAGGACTTGTATTGATTGACTAGGCTGAGATGTTGAGCTGGAAAGGATGTGCAACAGGTTAGGGTGATTCAGGATAGAGAGGGAAACATGCTAACAAGTGAAGAGAGTGTGTTGAAAAGATAGAAGGAGTACTCTGAGGAGCTAATGAATAGAAAAAATGGGAGCAAGAGGAGGAGAGATAGAGGAAATACAGTGAATTATGAAGTGCAGAGAATTAGTATGGGGGAAGCGAGGGCTGCTATGAAGAGAATGAAGAGTGGGAAGGTGGTTGGTTCAGATGACATACCTGTGGAGGTATGGAGATGTGTAGGAGAGAAAACAGTGGACTTTTTGACCAGATTGTTTAACACAATCTTGGAGAGGGAGAGGAGGCCTGAGGAATGGAGAAGATGTATACTGATAAGATTTTCAAGAACAACGGTGATGTGCAGAACTGTAGTAGCTACAGAGGGATAAAGTTGATGAGCCATAAAATGAAGCTATGGGAAACAGTTGTTGAAGCTAGGTTGATAAGAGAGGTGATGATCAGTGAGCAGCAGTATAGCTTCATGCTGAGAAAGAGCACAACAGTTGCAATATTTGCTTTGCGAGTGTTGATGGAGAAGTATAGAGAAGGTCAGAAGGAGTTTCACTGTGTCTTTATGGATCTAGAGAAAGCATATGATAGGGAGCAACGAGACGAACTGTGGTACTACATGAGGGAGTCAGGAGTGGCAGAGAAGTATGTGAGGCTGGTGCAGGACATGTATGAGGACAGCAAGACAGTGGTGAGGTGTGCAGTTGGAGTGACAGACGGGTTCAAGGTGGGGGTGGGATTATATCAGGGAACGGCTCTGAGCCCCTTCTTCTTGCAGTGGTGATGGACAGGCTGACAGATGAGGTCAGGCAGGAGTCTACGTGGACTATGATGTTTGCAGATGACATCGTGATCTGTAGTAAGAGTAGGGAGCAGGCGGAAGAGAGCCTTGAGAGGTGGAGGTATGCTCGCGAGAGAAGAGGAATGAAAGTCAGCACAATCAAGACAGAATACATGTGTGTGAATAAGAGAGAGATAGGTGTAACAGTGAAGCCGCAAGGACCAGAGAGGTAGTATAGGTAGATGAGTTTAAGTACCTGGGGTCAACCATCCAAAGCAACGGACAGTGCACAAGAGAGGAGAAGAAGAGAATGCAGGCAGGGTGGAGTGGATGGAAACAAGTGTCAGGGGTGATGTGTAACAGAAGGAGAGCAGCAAGAGTTAAAGGGAAGGTTTACAAAATGGTACTGGGACCTGCTATGATGTATGGTTTGGAGATGGTGGCACTGACAAAAAGACAGGAGGCAAAGCTGAAGGTGGCAGAGCTGAAGATGTTAAGATTTTCACTGGGAGTGACCAGGATGGACAAGATTAGAAATGAATACATCAGAGGGACAGCTTAGGTTGAGCAGTTTTGAGACAAAGTTAGAGAGGCAAGGCTGAGATGGTTTGGACATGTGGAGAGGAGGGATAGTGATATACTGGACAAAGGATGTTGAAGATGGAGCTGCCAGGCAGGAAGACCTCAGAGGATGTTCATGGATGTAGTGAGGGAGGACATGCAGAGGGTTGGTGTAACAGAAGAGGATGCTAGGAATAGCGTGAGATGAAGGCAGATGCGAAGAAGAAATATTTCAAAGTTAATAATTTTCTTCATTGTGATTTCAGTAATCCCATAACTCAGACTGTAAGTAATCTTAATGACAAATTCTTAGTGCTTTATTCTAGACACTTGAAGCAGTTCTTACCTACTTATCTACTTATCTTTGTCAAGTATCTTGTAAAGTACTTAACTTTGCCTAACTGTTTGTTAGGCAAATAACAAACTGAATTCATGCTTTTATACCTAAATTTAGCCAGCACAGTGGACTTCTATGAGAAGTCAGAAATTAATCAACCATAACATTGAACCACTAAAACAATATTTTCTGTTCAGGAATGCAAGTAAATAACTGTAATTTGGCATCTTAATCAAAAAATAATAACATGCGTTACTATTTTTTCTGCTTTTCTGTAAAACAGTAAATTTGAAAATTCATGGATAACAACAAAAACTATATTTTAGCTTTAAAATATCATATCAGTTAAAGAGCTTGTGCATACTGGTGGATTAACCATTACAGAAACATAAAAAATTATTTTGGTAATTACCAGTACTGTTAATTTAGAGCAGCTGTGGCATAAACCTTACATTTGGTGGTGGTGTAATAAATTTTTTAAGCACTGTACATAGTATATTTATTGGGGACCATCTGCTGATACACACCAGGCAGCAGTATGCATCAGTGGAAACAGCAATTGTTCTCTATATATTGTCCTTTAACTCAATGTCCTTATATCCCTGTCACAACAGTGCTGCCTGTTGGTTTGCAGGCCACAATACGATCTGCTATAGGAGTGTATATTCAGAGCACAAGTACTGATGTCTCACCACATGTGACAAGTTGTTGATTTGCTATTTACCATTTTATTAACCACAGTTTAACCTTGCCTCCAAATTGGATGAATCTTTGATTCACGTGTTCTCACATTACAAGGTACATATGTCCAAAGGAACCACTCTCAGTGGATATGATAGTTCAGTTTGCCTGCAATGAATGACATTTACAGTGGGAATGGTACAGTAGTTTTGAGGACTCATCTTTTTTGGTTTCTTATAGTTAGATTTGAAGTAGCCAGAGGTGGCAAAAGTACAGACATTGTGTACTTAAGTAGAAGTACAGATACTTTAAAACGTTAAAAAAATACTCTGGTAAAAGCTGAAGTACTGATTCAACTTCTTTACTCAAGTAAAAGTGAAAAGGTACAGGCTCATGTACTCAAAGTAAGAAAGTAAAAAGTAGCTCTTTTGAGGATGTTTCTACCAGCTATTTTTGTACAAAGCCAACTGAACCTCGTGTTACATCAATATAATAAAATTATATTAGTACATGGGAATACAAACTTTATTTCAGTCTAAATTTTAATTGTAATGAATGTACTCAGCTTGAATCAGACTTTGCCTCCACACCTAAACAGGAAAATGAGTACATTCAGGGGTTAAAGTGGGATTCAGCAGGTGGGGGAACCCTAAAATCGTTTGTAGTCGCTCAGCATGGGGCAAAGAATCCCAACTCACAATAATTTCTATTGTGAGCTCCAGTAGATTTTCTTAGTGTACAGGCTGTGATCAGCTGACCTGCTGCTGCTGCTCTGAGGTTTACTGCTCTTTGTGGATTTACACATCGGAATTAAACAAGATGTAAAGCAGATGTTTCATGAGTTGTCTTGGCCAATTTCCATCCCTTACACTGACAGTATACTGTTTATACTGTCTTTATACTAGACGGTATAAAGTATGAAGGTGGAATTCAGTGAATGAATCTAAGCATCATCAGCTTAAATTCAAATTAATCTCTGCTACACTTAATGTAACCGAACTCTGACCATGAACACCACAGCTGCTGTGCGCCAGTAACACACTGTTCTTTACTTTAAATCCATCACAGTACAAACTAACCCGTTTATTTTCATGCAACCTATAAATAACACAAAGTTAGTATACCTCAGTTTTTTTTTCAGGATGTTTCACAATATGAAAAAACACAACTTCACATTATATACAGATCAAATATCTGATTTTAAAAATAAGGACATTACATTTATATATATAAATTTCCAATTCATCAAATACCACTGAGCAGTCCTTACCTTTAAATATAACCTCTCTTCTTCCCTCCTGTCCTGTCTTTCTTATCTGTCTCCATCTCTGAGTGAAGTTAGCTCTCATTCTGGGAAATACAGCAGCTGTACCTTTAGCTAGCAGACACACTGTGAGACAAACTGCACACAGACAGTTTTAGTGTTTGCTGATATTTGTTGAGCTGATAGAAATGCTGCATTTGAAATTACCTGACACTTAGCAAACGTTACTCCCATTATGCTCACTCCTCTAGATGCTGAAGTACCGTGAACACAACTTACAGACATCTGCACTCGTTCCTGTGTTGTGCCTAAAAAACACCGGCTCACTTTAACCCCTGACTATGGTGCTATAAATGATGCATAAATTATATGTTTTTGCATCTTTCATCTCTTTGTATGCGATAACCCTGGTGATTGATACACCAATAGGATTGACTTTCATGTGTTACTGTTTAGGCCCAAATCAGTTTAATGTTTGAAGGCGTGCAGTGACGTGAAATAATAACTCCCCTCAAATGTGTTAAACCAAAAGTAACGACCCTGTTTTGAAAATGTAAGGAGTAGAAAGTACCGATATTTGTGTTAAAATGTAGGGAGTAAAAGTAAAAAGTTGTCAGAAAAATAAATACTCAAGTACAGATACCTGAAAATTCTACTTAAGTATGTACTATTGCTCAGGACATTATGGTATGTGTTAGACTATCTGCTGTTCTATAGGCTACATTTGGGATTTAGGATCTTTATGCCAAGTAGAAACAATCTTGTATACTATTATACATTTTATTCATAATCAAGAGTGAATCACCCTACTCCTAAAACATCAAATGTTCTCATATTGTTGAACTAATCATTTAATAAGAGTGACATTTCTGATAAACAGGTAGGATACCCTTCACAAAACACAACAGTAAGCATGTTTGACATACTGTGGGGGAAATTTTATTTTTTTCTGCTTTTCTTTGTTCTGTAGTGAATCTGGCTGCAAACTCACAGAAGAGACTGACACACTTCACACATTTCAGATACATTATCACCCATTCTTGTCACCTCTTTTCAATTGCTCATCTCTCGGTCAGCTGGGTATAGATTTCAGTCCTCTTGCTATAGACTCCATACTCATGTCTTAGGGCCATTAAACTGTCATCCAGAATTTACTCAAGATGGGCAGAGAGAAAAGCCAAGAAATTATCTACTCTTGCACATGGAAGTGGACAAAGAGTGAAGAAAAGGAGTGAGGTGGGGACAAGAGTGTGGAGAAAAATGGTGGTGAGTAAATAATGTGTATAGCAGCACAAAGGAAGTGCCTCTTCACAGCCAAGCTAACAGCAGGACATAATGATTACACAATGAAATTCAGCTACAAGGAGAATGAGTATTTTAAAAAGGAGAAAAGAAAGAGAGGATAGCTTGTGCACGCCATAAGCACACATATCTTAAACCCATTTCTTTGCTCTACTTAAAGCAAACAGTGCACAGACACAATGAAAATATTCTTTCACAACATTAACTTATTTTCATTAAAACATTAAAAACATTTAATTACACCTTTTATAAACAATCGCAAGATTTAATTTTAAGTCAGACAAAATCTGGGCAGTAAATGTATGAATCCTACTGGTGAAGAATGGATGTGTTTTAATACACCAAATT
The DNA here is from genome assembly GCA_015108495.1 of Heterochromis multidens. NCBI lineage: Eukaryota > Metazoa > Chordata > Actinopteri > Cichliformes > Cichlidae > Heterochromis > Heterochromis multidens. The sequence goes on from VUQS01074871.1 coordinate 21,197, forward strand.
TAGGGCATTGCATGCATTTTTTAATTGGTTATAAACATTAAAAGCATATGCTTTGAAATAAAATGGGGACCACAGTAGTGTGAGTCTTTTCTGATAAAGACAAGATAGGCATTATAGGATGGATATGTGTGGAGATCTCCTACTGTCAGTTAATTCATAAACCTTCCTTTCCCATGTACACATACATGGTGGAAAAAGGTGAGCTGGACTGAATGAGGCCAAGGATGTGGATATTGATGTCTCCATCAGGATACTCCTACTCATAAGGCATCATCTGCTCACTCATGTGTGTAATACTGACAGGCAGAATAATAATGCCTGTCACACATCAGTGAAGACACTGTTGGACCTTCACAGCCCATAATTTATTACTCTTATTTACTTTGCATACTTTCTTGTAAATGGTGGGTCAGCAAAACACGAGGGATACTCAAACCTAAGCCTGCTCCAAGAAAGGTGCCTATGATGTGATGGATGCACATGATTCCAGATTTGCACACATTAAACTTTGTGGTGAAATCAATCCTGACTCTAAACACTCTTGCTAGAAAGAAAAAACAGTATTAGTATCAGCTAACACACCTAATGACATGAAGCTTTCATTAGAAGTAGAAATGCATTGTTACATATCTGCAATTTTATAATAGAATAAAGAAAATATTTATTTTAAAATATAGTTTAAGATGATTGTCAAGTGCCATACAATATCAATGAATATCATAAAGATATTTTTTCCACAAAGATTTCTTTTTTTTGTTTCTGTGACGATCAGCACTGTTGTCTAGTGATTAGCCGTGTCAATAAACTGTAAATAAAAGATGGACATTATGTCACCAGTTAGTTAGTGAAGTTAGAAAAGCTGGGAGCTGAACCTTTTTGCTATATCGATCTTGGCATTTTGAAACTGGATATGATGAGTGAGAGGTGGATTTGACCTCCAAACACTGGAAGCGTATTGCGACAAGGTAGTCCTGCCTTAAAACGTATCCTCTTTTATCCTCCTTTTTGACTCTAATAGGGACCATAATTTACAAAATGAACATCATTTACTGAGGTCATAGAGAAAGGGAGATGAAGGGTCAGTTTTGTAAAGGCTTTGAAATGTACAACCAGGCTACTTTTGGTACCCACTAGAGTCAATTCCTGCTGATCATTAGAAAGAATTGAAGGTTTAAAATACTTCCTCATTGGCTTCATGTTTCAGACATCTAAGCTATGTTCATTTTTACATAGATTTTATGGTAGTGGCTGCATCACAGCGGGAAGATTCTGGTTCAAACCTATGGGTAACATTTCTTTTTGGACTAAGCATGTTCTCCCCATGCATGAGTGAGTTTTCCTCCTACAGTCCAAAGACATATATGTTGAGGTAGGCTTGTGAGCATGAACTGTTGTCCATTTCTGTGCTAGCTCAACCTGACCAGGGTCTGCAGTTCCTTTCACCCAGTATCAGCTGGGTTAGGGTCCACCCCCTGGTGAACCCAGTTGGATAAGCAGTTATGACATTTGATGGATGATTTTATGGCTTGCAAAAACTATACTCATTTGATTTTCTCAAAGTTTCAATCACCTCTTCAAAAGATAATGTAGACAAAGGTATTTAAAAAAAAAAAAAAGACTTTGTCCTTTATTACCCTTATGCATCTGTTTCACTGTAGCTGTTTCTTATTTCCATTTTTGGTTGTCTCCATCATCATCAAATTTTGGTTGCATTTGGGCATTCTTACAAAAACCATACAGTCAGACTTTATTAAACATTATGGCATTTTGGATTTGGTTGATAATGTTGTTTGCATGCCACTTTACTCTAGCTGGTCTTTCCTCTTAATCCTCACTCTCCCGTGCACAAAAACATCTAATTTAAACTTGCCTCTATGGAGCTTAAATAGGACAAACAGTCACACCTTTAGGCTCCTGTTGTATAATGGGTTGCAGTGAGTCGTCAGCTTATTATTGGGATAAGTAGAAACAGGTAGGCAGATTTAAGAGGATAAATCACTGATGCAGTACACTGTTGTAAGAAAGGAATTATGAAAATCTGCAATTATTATTCATTAAAAATACAATCTTACAAAGTAGGAATTTTCAATTCACAATAGTCTTGCCAAGAGATGGAGTGAAAGAACATGCGCCGCTTTATTGACAGCCCAGGGGAACACGATTCCCTTCAATGAATATCATTTGGCATATCCCATCCCACGCCTTCAATAATTTACAGTATTGATTTGAAACATAGTCATACACTGTGAAGTGAATAGCAGAGTACAGTGGTTTCATTTAATGCTTTAGTAATCTGGCTTCTGATTTGGTACACAACAACCAGCAACAATGAAACATACATCTGAATTTGGCCTGTAGGGAACAGTGACAAAAGCATCTGTCAAGGTGAAATTGGGACTGAAAGAAGATGATATTCAGCACTGATAGTTTACATGTGACATCCTGATACCTCCAACCAGCATAATAAAATGCATTCAGTGCCAAATAAACACAATATATATAAAAAAAAAAACACTTGATCCACAATTTTGAAAAATCCTTCAAGATATTAATGATATTTCCCCTCTTCTTTGACACTTCCAATCAATTACGGATTGTATCCAGGTGATTTAATTCGATTTTGTGTTGCGGTGGAGCGATTTTGGGATGCACAGCATTAATCAAAAAATTATGCAGAGTAAAACTCAGGGGAGGCAGCTTGTCACCGTTACAGCCAAATCAATCAGGCTTTGCTTCTACGAGCCCCCTTCAGAACACAATATTTTTATTTTCCTGATATCCATGCTTGATAGCAGTATATGTCTGTGCTTTTCTGTTGTTTTCAGCAGCACTGTCTGCTTTTATTTTTTTTATTTATTTTTTTTATTAAACTGGACAAAGCAAGCATTTTCTAGGTAAAAATGTAAGCATACGTGCAGAGGACAACTATCATGCAATGTTTAAGTTATAGAGCAAGCTGCCTACTCTCTCTATCCTCCACTTGCACATCATAACACAAGGCTTAAAGCATTTTTTTTCTTAATATATGAAATATCAGCATGTCATATCCTTTTCCACCAGCCCACCAGTGAATTAAAGTCAGCGCTCTCATCTTGATGGCACCCATTCTTCCCTTTTCAGAGAGATTCATGATGCTTCTCGCCAGGTGAAAGTCATATTATACCACTCACTTTGTGTGCATAGATATGAATGTGTGTGTGTGGATGTGGATGTGTGTGTGTTTGTGTGCAGGTGTGTGTCTCCAAAGCAGCGCAGCAAAAAACAGGGGTCTGTTTATCCAAAATATAAAACAGTTATCTCCCAAGTCCGACCTCCATGTGTTCAATGTTGTATCAGCGTGTAGGTAGTTAAATCTGTGTGTGCTAATAATTCACATGTCTGGAGCTTTTCCAAGATGCTTATCTAAGCACAGAGCAATTAGCGTGGTGCTCCCGCACTGTTTTCACTGCTAATCTAACCTAACAAATTTCAATAGAAGCAAAACAAAAGGTCACCAATGGGCAATTTCTTTCAGATACTGCATGTGATTATCCAATATAGAAGTTCACAGACATTCACTTGACTACCACACAGTAACATTACACGGTACACTTGAAACCAAAGAATTCCGTGTCCTGTCTGAATCTGCATCACAGTAAATCATGTGGAAAGTCTTTTTTTTGTCCTGGTCTACCAGGAGAAAACCAATTGCAAACCCCTGAGATCTGACTTCATTCACACCTCTGAATACACACAATTCATCCACACAGGGATGAGGAATATAAATGATTAAATTCAAGCACCGTATATCATCCCCACTTCATGAAATGTTACATTTGCTTCCTGAGGAAACCCAAGTGACAGCCAGATGCATTGAACACCTTTGAATAAGTATCATATTGAGAGCGATAACATTCTGACAAACAGTTAGCTAATAACCCAAAGTGATCCCTTTTTTAATTTAACTAAATCGTATGGAGTCCCCTTATCAACAATGTCATATGTTCTGTGTGATACCTCTCCCACAACAGGCTCCCAGCAGGAGAGCAGAGGATTAGAAAAGGATTCCTCTGACATCTCTAGAAAGCACACTATACAGCCAGCTGTCATCAGTCAGTCGTCAGAAGCTGCAGCCCATTCACACCGAAAGGAGCCTCTGACTCAGGCAGGCCGTCGAGCCAGCTGCCCAGTAATTAGCCTATTAAAATGGAGATCCAGGTAAAAGAACAGAAGCAATATGAAGATCAACCACCTTCATATCTTAAGCCCTGAGTAATGTCAAAATGGGTTTATCTTTTTTAATTTTCAGCATGAGACTGGAATCACATTATCTGGTCTTTGTTCAGCTACAATAAAAGCACTTCAACACAGACTAAAACAACACAAGTTTACCAGACACTGAAGTTTTACTTTGTAAATACAGTCCATCATTACAGAATTAAATTCACATAAATTGTTCTGCTTAGAAGTTTGCATTAGCCATAAATCATTAAAGATAATAATATAAAAACAAGACTAGGGGTTGACAGCTGAGTTTGGTAATACCAGCTCTCTACTAACAAGCCAAAACAATGAGCAACAAAGCAACAAGCAACAAATGATCAATTGATTAATGACTTATTAGCTGAAGTATACTGCTGAATCCATCAATCCATCTCAATTCAATTCAATTCAGTTCAATTCAATTCAATTCAATTCAATTCAATTCAATTCAATTCAATTCAATTTTATTGATATAGCGCCAAATCACAACAACAGTCACCTCAAGGTGCTTTATATTGTAAGGTAACGACCCTACAATAATACAGAGAAAGCTCCAACAATCAGATGACCCCCTATGAGCAAGCACTTGGTGACAGTGGGAAGGAAAAACTCCCTTTTAACAGGAAGAAACCTCCGGCAGAACCAGGCTCAGGGAGGGGCAGCCATCTGTCCTCTTAACCTTTTCTCTAGTTAAGGATTGGGGGGAACTATCTTAGCTGTCACAGGGCTAGAGGCAAGGCCAATCTATCGCTAATACGGAGAGACAACCATTCACGCTCAAATTCATACCTACGGCCCATTTAGAATCTCCAGTTAACCTAAGATGCATATCTTTGAACTGTGGGAGGAAGCTGAAGTAGCTGAAGAGAATATGCAAACTCCACAAAAAAGAAAGAGCCCTGGTTAGCCGGTGGATTTGAACCCAGGATCTTCTTCTATGAGGCAATAATGTTAACCATTCCACCATTGTGCTGAAACTAATTATTAATTAATGTTGATAGTCAAAATTAATCTTCTCCTTCTCAATTTAAAGCTTAATCAACAAATGCTTCAGTACTAGTATTGTCATATACCATCTGTACCACTTTTACATTAGCAATATAACCAAAGGGAAGTGGAAAAAAAGAGCCTGATCAACCATCAGCATGACATCATTAACTCCAGCAGGAAAGACCATTCCTCTCCTTGAGAAATTGCTGGCCGTCTGCACATCAGTTATAGAAGACACATCAGTCTCTGGTATAACAATGCTGAATCACTGACTGTTTCAACCGCCTGGAACGACAAAATTAAGCTCCTAAATTTCCCTAACAGTGTCTGATGAGTGATGAATCTTTCTGTCTTGTGGGCACTCTCATCCTTTACCAAAGACATGCTGATTGTCTTTAGATTGCTCTCTGTCTGCCACACAGACTGATGGACAACACTGTATACATTACAGAGACAGGGAGAGAAAGTGCCAAACAGGAAAACTGAAGTATGCTATCTTTATGTGTGTTCCTTTGATTTAAAAAGGTTTTAAAGGCAGTCAGCGTGGTGTGTGATCTGAATTAATTGAATTGCTTGTAATGCTGCTGCTGTTCACCTTTCTGTGAATTAAAGCAGGTAGCTTTCTTTAATGAAGAGTGCATTAGACTGTGCATTGGAAAGTGAAAATGAAGAGAAAGGATACATTAAGTATTGATTTACACAGAGATGCATACTAAAAAGAACACTTGAAATGTATGTCTCCCTTTTTGCACAAAGGAAGAAAGGCACAACCAAAAACAAATCAATTTCTTTTCTAGTTTTCTAAAATGCTAATTCTGCTTTTCTAAAATGCAAAACCAAATGAAAGCATAAAGCCAGAATACAGATCATTTTAATGAGCATCTCACAAATCTGTGGTAACAGTTGTGGAACTAAATGATTACAGAGAAGATTGTTCAGGTTAATTTTCTTCAGCCCTAATCTCCACATGCTTCAGTTGGCAGTTGAGTGAGGAGCTGAAAGTAGAACACTAATGATGTACATTTAACACATGACCTGCACAGACATCCCAGCTATTCTGACTCGAGAACAGTGGATGAAAAATTTGCATTCTAGATCACCTCAATCAATACTCTCATTAAGCCCTAATCAATTGACCATTAACAAGCTGTTTCTCACCAAATCACAAGCCAAAGAATTGTGCCTGGTTACGCAGCGCAAACCACACACACACACCATAAAACCATGAATTCAATTAGATGCAATCCAAAGCCAAGCTTAGCATACGTTTTAAAAAGCAGACAGTATGAAGACATACCTTTTCAATTTGATAATCAATGATCATGACATAATTTTCTCTCAGACAAACATATCAGTCTGATGAATAGTTAATGAACCACAATAGGACTGAAGCAGGCTGACAGTAAGGATGTCTTGTTATTGTGTCTCAAACTCTCTCTCAAAGTGATACATTAAAGTAGCTTGTACAAGGACAAGAAGAAGTGCAAAATGCCTACTATAAGAAAGATGAGTTATGTAGCTTTGAATGAATGAGCAGTTTAAGGTAACTGAAAGACAGAAATAGGATTTTCCTGCCTTTATTGTTTCACTCTGCCTCTAAGCTAAAATTTTTAGACAGGTATGTGGGTATAAAAATGTGAGGAAACAAAGATTTCTCCTATATATTTATATTTTTATTATATGTAAGTATATGTTACTATGTATGAAAATACTTTCGAAGCCACTGTGCAATATTCTATTTGCAGAGGTAAGCTATCGCTCTGCACATAATTAGTGTACACATGTGTGGTCCACAATAGAATTTCCATCAAGAAACTAATAAGCAAAGATTTCCCATCACAAAAGAACCTCAACAAAGCCCCCAACATCAATCCCTCACTTATTTTTATAAAGCCTAACAGCATTGCATAACAGATCCTACTAACACACAACTAACACTCTCCCTGTATGGTGTTTAAATAGGAATAAGACGTCTTATTCCATACACACTGCACCGCTAATCTCCATTTTGAAGTACACAAAATGAACAGAATGATGGTTCTATCCAAGGATGCACTCTTCCACTCTTGTGCTTTAGAGGTGTGGGTGTAGAGATAAACAAGGTGGAAGAGGGATTAAAATGTCCCAAACATTCAGGCTGTTTAATTGAAACCTCCCCTGGGACACTGCACAGGGGACAAGAGGGCAGGAAGGGTGTCTAGGGAGCTACCGCTGGAGACCCCCGTAGGTGAATTCATTCCCTCATCGACCCTCAATAGGAGATGATGAATAGTGTGACATCAGTATCTTGCAGGGGATGGGGGTGTGCCACTGTCTGCTTTAAAACTGAACAGTATGTGGCTTTTATGTGAGAGCTGCAGCAATAGGGGGTGGGATTCTAGTGTGATCAATAAGTAATCAAAACATTAAAAAGCATTTTCTCTTTTTCTTTCCATTTTTTTTGACAGATTTTTGAATCATCTATCTTGCACACAGAGAATGAGTTCATTTCTCCCACTCTGAGTTGGGTGGAAATTGCTCACACACATTGTTGCTATTTACTGTAACCCATTACTTTCTACAGTGAAACAATTTCCACATGAATATATTTTTTTGTAATAAAATGTTTTTCAGTAACAGTTCTATAATTATATGTGGCTTTGTTTGAGAAATTATCTCTAGTTGTCAGTATTAATGTGTCAGTTTAGACTTCAGACCTATTTCCCTCTGTAAGTCCAGAAAATATATTTTATGTATTATTTTTACTGTACACCAGTTTTGTGTTTGGCATGCAAAAATAGTTTTATACCAAGCTTTTTCCCAAAACCGATTTCTGTGTTGTTCATGCAAGCTGAGCAGCATTCAAAGTGTAAAATCTTTCCTGTTTCCAGTTCCTGTTTCCTTTAAGCACTGCAATTTGGTGAACTATTCTACAGTTGTATATAGACATAAATAGGATGTCCAAAATCTTACTATAAATCTACATGAAGTATTTAAAAATATTTTCAGGGTAAAACTAAACCATACAAGCACAGGACAACACCCTACATCCCACAAGTCAGTGAAATTGTGACACAGACAATAGTGGACAATAGACCAAGGCAGCTCAGCTTTAATGTCCATAACTCTTATATTTAAGTGTAAATATAAGATATCACTTTGCTTGGCATAATTAACAGTCCTGTGAAAAAGGAAATTTTCAGAGGACTCTATGCAGTGCTGTGAAAAATTAAGTACACCCCATGATTCAATAGCTTGCAGAACCAGAATTTTGGCCCACTCTTCTTTACAACATTGCTTCAGTTCATTGAGGTTTGCAGGCAGCTCTCTCAAGGACTTGTCACAGGATTTCCAATGGGTTGAGGTCTGGACTTTGACTGGGCCATTGCAGCACTTTAATTCTTTTCTTTTTCAGTCACTCTATTGGAGATTTGCTGGTGTGCTAGGAATCATTGTCCTGTTTCATGACCCAATTTCAGCCAAGCTTTATCTGTTGGACAGATGGTCTCACATTTGACTTCAGAATACTTTGGTATACAGAGGAGTTCAGGATTGACTCAATGACTGCAAGGTGCCCAGATCCTGTGGCTGCAAAACCCTGTGCTTGACAGTTGGTATGAGGTATTTGTGAAGATATGCTGTGTTTGGTTTTCACAAAATATGGCGCTATCCATTAAGGCCAAACATCTCCACTTTGGTCTTGTCTGGGGTTTATTCAGATGCAACTTTGCAAACCTAAGCCATGCTGCCATGTTCTTTTTAGACAGAAGAGGCTTTCTCCCGAAAACCCTTCTAAACAAGCCACATTTCTTCGATCTTTTTCTGATTTTAGTGTGATAAACTTTAACAATTAACATGTTAACTGAGGCCTGCAGAGTCTAAGATATAGCTATTGGGAGTACGGTCTGAACTTGGGGTGAATTTGCTGAGGTGTCCACTCGTGGGAAGACTGTAGCCTTGTGTTAAAACACACCTGAATGCTTACACTTGCTGATGATCAGTGCATTTGATTAGCAGCACCTGGCTGCTACTTACCTCCTTAATTCCTATGAGAGCAGTAAGGGTGTACTTAGTTTTTCACAGAACTGCATAGACTCCTGTGAAAACTTTCTTTTTCACATGACTGTATACATATTATTAATTTGGCAACACAGTTCTGACGATGTCACATGTTGTGGGTACATTAGTGCATTCAAAAGGATTTATACAAAAATGCTCATACAAAAGTATGTTGAATGATAGGGCATATAGTGAATATTATAGTATTTTGGACATCATTTATCTCTCGTGACATGCAAACAATGGACCTTTAACAGTGACATTGGTACAGTAGCAGAATGTAACATATATCCACATTTATTCAATCATGAAAGAGAACACAGTTTTTTATGTTGTTCCATGTATTTCCAAAGTCAAATATACATGTCATTAAATAAGTAAGATGTTTCTGACAACTGTATTTGAAAGGTGATATATTTTTGTTTGTAGCATTTGTACCAATTTGAATTGTATGATTATTTATTAGCATTATCAGCAAATAATACTTTTATATTTCGGACTGACAGAAATTGTTTTAAAATTCTATCACAGAGGCCACTGCAATATCTGATCTTTTGTGCTTACCCATCCTTTCTATAATAGAGCACTGAACCATGTGACTGACACTGCTGAATGATGGTTTTTGTCAAATCAATGAGATGTGAACAAGTGTTGTGATAATGTTGTTAGCCAGCATCATTTTCTCTTGTTCTTGGTTGAGCTGGTAATTTATAGAGGTGGTGGCCATTTTGTCCAAGGTCAACAGACCTAAGAGTATTAGATGTAAACTTGCTTTTCCATATGTGTCCTTGAAAGTGCACCAGAAGAATACAGAAAAAAAAAGATGACTATTACAGCAGTTAGGATCGCTGACACATCAGTTTGAAAAGGACCACTGAAACTCATCATTTTATAAAGATATTATGGGCATGAGTGGGTAGATATACCTTTCAGTCAGAGTACAAGGCAGTGAAAACCAAAGATGTTGAGGCCCAGTGAGATATTCCTGTGAGATTGCAATCTTCACTGACACGCCAGTACTGCTAAATGCATCTAACTATGACCTGTAAAAAGCCAGGAGACGAATAAAGAAAAAGCTGTTAATGGTTCCATGGACTGATGTGCATTTAATTCGGAGAAAATGGCACTTAGCAATGATTCACCGCCCATCAGGGTGGGAGTCACAAAGAATCCATTTGATGAAAAGAAGCCTATCCTAACACTTTAGTTGGTATAATTTTCTTTCACAGTGATATAATGTAGTCACAAAGATTTTAGATACTGGTGGTAGAACCACACAGATTCAGAGGCACTTAAGTTGAATGGCTTAAATGCATCTTTGTTGAATTTACCATGTTTTTTTTTTACTTTTGGTAAAATCTTTGAGAGATTCTTCCTGTGTCTTAAGAAAATTATCCTTGCAGCAAGCTTTAAGTGGCCTGAGCTTAAACATATAGAATATCCCAGCAGTTCTTTGGGTGCTGTGGGTGGTGTGATTATGTGAGTGTTAAACTCCTGTCAGTCTTCATTCACACTGAACTCCCTTTTGTATAACCCTTGTTGGATTTTGATTAGCTAAACTGTGAATATTAATTAGCTGAGAAAATACTATTTATTTACTTTTTTGGTTAAACAGATTAGAGATGCTTACTCGGTTCTCAATTAGCTGCTTAAATAAAGCTGTATGCGTTTGTTTGTGTGAAGCCCAGTTTGTTCCAAAGCTAATACACAGTATGCAAATTTTGCTGTAGCAGCAGTGTGGGCTAATTCAACAAGAGAGAGACACAAAACAAATGAATCAGTCTGGGTTTAGTTCCTTTGATCAACAGAGAAGCAAAGCATGGCGGTCATTTTCAATGAGAAAGTTTGACAAATCGTTACTGTAGCATCAGGAAATAAGGACATGTTTTCCATGGGGATGTCTTTACTAAGCTATTGTAACAAGAGATTTCAGGGAATTCTAGGAAGACTTGATAAGTGACATGCTGTTAGCACACTACAACAAATCATACATGCTTTTTTTTCTTAAACTTCTTCACTAAAACCTTTTTTTAATTCAGGAAAAAAAGTTCTTAAATAGTAGCAGTCCATTTTATTTGAATAATGTGTACTATAGGTGGTTCCACTATTGAGGCATGCCGTATTGTAATAGATTATTAAAAAAAGATGCAGGGTCTAAAACATCTTCACTTCTTCTCTTCACCATCTGGTGGCACTCTTCCAGCTTTTCAAGGCCCAAGAGTGAGCTGCATGCACAGTCCCATGGTGGGACCAAAGCTGCTGCGCCCACTGAACAAAGGCTTTTGTGAGGGAGATCACAATCACTTTATCCTTACTGTAACACACCTATGTTGTGTTTCTCTTTATACTTGTATCGCTTCTGTTGAAGCCTTCTGAGTTTGCATTTTGGTTTTAAAACCCAATTTAACATGCATCAAAGGACACCAAATTCAAAAATACATCATCTGTAACAACCACAGACTTACTAAGATTAATGAGATGCATCATTTAATGATTCTATCAGTAATCAAGACCCATTCAGTAAATTATACTTCTGCATTACAATTCATTAAGCGTGACCCATGATTAGTTTCATCATTGTCCAGTGATCTAAGATATTACAGTCATTTTTACTTTCAATCAAAGAACACCAGCTATTAATTTTTTCATTCCATGGCTTATGCTAATATTCTGGAGGCTCACAAGATTTTAAATACACATCTGTGGTCAGAAAATATCAACTATTTACAATCATTCAATATTAACACAAAGGAGATTTAACGACAACAAAAATTCAGCAAAGAATCACCATACCTACAAAGCAGCCCAACTGATGAGGCAATATTTTAACACTAGAAATAATGCAGCCCTTATGGCAGCTGTCCTTTGTGTGATATGATGATTTAGCGGCAGTAAGTCGCACCATTAGCTAACATCTTCCAGAGAATCAGAATGGCCCATGATGTGAAAGGACTTTAGCCTAGCCCTCTTCTCCCTGAGTGGCAGCGACCCCCTCTCTCCACGCCCACTGTTTTGACTGTCAGCAGCCCCTCCTCTCCTCCCATCTCTGCCCTAATGAGCCATCTCCTGGGGCAGGGCCTTACCCCCACCAGGGGTAAAGAGGCCATCATGTTGCTCATCTAAAGACGACACATAGCTATGACTTCCCCCTAATTGTGTGCCTGTGTTGCCTCATTTGTTTTCATCGTTAAATATTCACCCTCATATTTTCCCCTCCCCACTGATAGACCGGCTGTAAGCAATTTGGGGGTGCAGATCGTTTCTAGTGGTATGGGAGGGCTTTGAGGCCCCTCTCTCTGTGATGTATGGAAACACCCACAGACATGCAAACAAAGACAGACTCTCTGAAGTAAAATAACAATACAGAACACAAACACTCTTCATTATGCACATACCCAAGCAAACACACACACACACACACACGTATAGGCACACACCCACACACCAGTGAAACCCCTTAGGACTGTTTGCATCTGTGGAGAATTTCAAAGTAGTAAACATCAAACTGGGACCGACTGTGACCTGTAGGAGAGGAGACCTTTAACTGCGACATTAAATATTGATGAGCTAAAGTTATGCATATTGTTTATTGACTGGTTTCACTGAAGAAAATGGAGAGATAAAAAAATCTGTCCAGCTAAATTCATCTCTAGTGTAATTTCTAAATACTGTTAAAATATACTTCATCTTCATAAAAGTTTGGTTGTAATTCCAGAAATAAACAAAAGGTTGAGCGATAACTGAAAAATATGCTGCCTTGCTTAAATGCTTCTCCAGAACAATGCTTCGGTTTTCACAGCACAGATCCTGAGTGTAGAGACAATTAGACTGAAATACATCAATCTCACACAATTATGGCTGATTCAATGTAAACAGCACGTCCGTCCCCTCTGTCACTTGACTTGGCTGTGACATTTGCCAGGTGGTGTTTGCTTTTGCCATGCTTAGGCCATTATTAGTCTAATGCCCTCAAAGCATCCTGTTTATCTGGATGGAGGAAATTAGAACACAAGTATACCTCACTTTTTAATCCTGCAGTTTGCACAGATCTTCAGCTTAAAGATAGCCAGTTGTTAGAAAGAAATTATATTTTAACAGGCCAAGTTCAAGAAATATAAGCATCTGAGATAGGTTGTTTATCTGATCAACATTCAAAAACTAAAATATAGTTAGTTTACAGTCATAAGAGACCAATGAAACCAGTGAATGTTCATATTTGAGAACCCAGAATCATAGTTCATAGAATTAGATTTAAATAGTTTTCTTCACTAGAATCTCACCATGTCAATCTGTTTCTTAAGTTTCAGATCATTTTGAAAACCAGATGACTTTCAACAGCATACTGTTGTGTCTTTTTTTTAATCTTACATATCCTAAAGCATAAAATGACAATTTTTGAATGCAGCATTACATGTCTAAAGAATCCATATGCTGTCTTTGAGGGCCATTTACACAGACTTAAGTGTGATTTGATTATTTATAGATTATCATGTATATTTTGAAAGGGTTTTGATTGCATCATTAACTTCATTTACTCATGGCATTATCTGATTCATGAAGCGCTTTCCTGTGTTTGTGTAATTATCAGTACTTTATCTTGAATGAATGGATACTTGTCAGCTTGTAAATACTGGATTACCTAACATCCATAAAGCCACAAGAAAGCCACAAGGCAAGGCAAATAAAGGATAGTTTCCTTAAAGTGAGAACATGTTCAGGCTCCTCAAACTCTGATCACCTAATAAATGGAAGAATTGATGTGCTGAGATCATTAATGGGGCAAACGGGGAGAAAAAGGGTGAATTTAATTACTCAGTACTTTTTGTTCTGTTTACGTGAAGGAATATAACTACCAGTTGATGCAGAGATAGTTAAAATGTGCAGATCGCATAATTTAGCATATTATTTTTGGTGTTCTCTATCATGTTCATAAATGGTTCACTTAAATTTAATTTTGAGCACATAAGTATGAGTCTACTGGAGTGATAATGCCATCTTTCTGTGAAAGACTCATCCCTCTGTTGAACACCATGGAGATGTAAATTTATCTGAGTGTTTCATTAAGGGCACAGGGTTCTATTGTCTCACAGTCTATCTGCCTGCTTCAGAGAGCAGGGATGTGGAGGAGGGAAGAGGGTTTAGTGAGGTAAAAGGGCAAGCAGAAACACAACATGTTGACTCATGCGGTGTACAGTGTATAACAGATGATGCATTTCTGCCACAGTTTTCTTCAGATATATCCATGACTGTTTCTTTTTCACAACATTTTCCAGTTAATGCCACATTTCACAATATAATTTCCAACCATTGGAAAACCTCAGCTCTACTATTACAGATCAAATTTGATCAGTCTGATACTGATCATAGCCAAGTGAGTCACCTGTATCAGAAACTGTTCTGACAGTGGTGCCTGATATTGTCTTCAGTTCCTGGCACTGCCTGGGTGCTATTGCTAGCCCAGCATTACACAATGTTACGGCATGTCCTGACCTTCTGTTCGTCCAGCCAGTCCAGCACAGGTGTATTACTGGGAACTGGTCCAAGCCAGACAGCACCATGTGGTTAATCCCTTGATGAAACTGCACTACCAAGCACAGCTACAAGGTTGGCAGTGTTGCGCACGTCAGAGACAGCCCAGGTACCAAATTCACTGTGATGTTGCCACTTTATTCCAGAGAGCTGCAACAATAGATAAATACAGTTAGATAAAGAGGAAGACAGTGATACAGTGTTTTTGCCTTAGGTGAGACACCTGTTACTGTCTTGACATGACAGAGAAAATAGAGATCAGAGTAGATGCTCAGGAGAATGGGCTTGCGCTTTGTGTGTGCATAACTGAGCGCATATTGCTGACACCGAAGCTCAAAACCCTTTTCTGAGGCTTCTGTTATATCACGAACACACAACAACAGTCACGTAGATGCATGTGAGCGTGTTTGTGCGATCACAGGCACTACCACAGATGAACATAAGCTTGAGGAAAGGTCCTTTTCACGTCTCTGCTTGGGTAAATCAATAGCTTTAAAAAGAAAAGACAGAACATTCCTTGTTCCTTTGCTTTTCAGAGATTTCTATGGAAGTCAGCTACTGTAAATAAAAGAAAAACAAAATCCTGCTAGGCACACGCATACACACCACACTTCCAAAGTGGGCAAATCGATGCTGGCAGCCATGCTACAATGAGCAGACATTAAATAGCGTCAGTGTTAGTTTATCTCCCATGTTTAGGTGAAATGATCTGTCTGACAAAACATGCTGATATGTGCTGGGCTGAGTGCAAAGTACACACTGATAAAATCTAATTAGTGCCTGTTTTCGATCCTTGCAACTGGATGAATGGCTGTTGTGATGGGCACATGTGTACACGTACCTACGGGAGGTATGCTGTGAAAGAAACACTGGAGCAGAGACAGAGAGAGAGCAAGCAAGTGTGTGAGTGCATGTAGGTGGAGGGGATTAGTCTCACAGCCTGATTGGCATGCAGGTGGAGTACAGCTTTCTCTGAATGCAGCAATATTTTGCAGCAACCCTCTGACAAACAGGTGCCACTCAATCATGCGAGCAACATTCAAGCCCTTTCCTCAAAGCACAAATGATGCAGGACTGTATAATGCTACCATACAATGACATACTGCCGTTAACAGTCATTTTATTGGTAAAGAAAAGCTCACAAAGGCTAGCTTAAACAGCAAACTCCTCTAGCTGCAGTTGATAATAGCTTTAAATAAAAAAAATCCACATGAAATCATAGGCAAGAGATGATCCAATCAACAATCCTCACTAACATGACAGCTTACTCTGCAATACACTATGCACTAGCAGCTGATCTCTATGCTGCTGTTGGATTATGCCTTCGGGCGAGGCTTTTGCCAGGTAGTTTCCATTCCCACCCAGCACTCACACTCAATATGGTGACAGAGAATGTGTCAAAGTCAGGTTATGCTATCAAACTCTAGATAATTGTGTGGTGTCACGGAGAGCCAGCAAATGGGGTTTAAACTTGCCTTCAGCAACCCCTAGCATAATCAAAACCCAAGTGAGAGAATATTAGAAAAAAAAGAGTGAAGACACCAAATTTGCTGCCGTGAGGGAATGATGTAACCTTCCTTACCAGATCACTTGGTGGATACAACAACTCTGCTCTGACAATTGAGACTTTATTTTAGTTGAAGAGGTCTGTGGTGCATTCACACAAAAGACCATTTAACAGTTCCTTCAACCAGTGCTCAAGATCTGCACTTCATTTTCAGCTGAGAAGCCACCAGTGCAAGGGAAGTATAGCAAATATTTTTTAAACAAACTGTGACCACTAGTCTAGTTTTCAATTTGACACCTTTCCAGCCACTGTGACAGAATCGAACACCTGAAGATGGCCTGACCTTAATCCATTTCATCCTTATCACTCCCTGCTACTTTCCTTCACTTGTTGCTTTATTGGTGCCTGGAGCGGCAACATCCATCTCTGAGGTTAACAAAGCCTAATGACTTCGAAAAGTGGCAATACAATTCATGCCAATAAAACATAGAGAGGGCGAGGCAGTCAAAAATTTTAATCCTAAACAGGATTCAAGAACACTAAGGTAAACAAATTAAACATGGGATTTGGAGCACATATACAATGTGCAAGGATTACTTATCAATAAGTACTGAGTACTACTCAATATTATGCCTAATCACACTATTTCCCAAAGAAACAAGTGTAATAGAAGAGGTGATGGTCAAAGTCAATGCAGAAACAGATATCTACTTAGGTCATAATAATAATGCTTTTTATAAAAGTAGAATTCATTGTTTGTCACTGTAGCTATGTTGACATACCAATATACAAGGCTAGATATCGGTTTCTAATGTTGCATAATAGTTAAAGTAGTCAGTATTAGCTGACTAACTTAGTGCCTAATTGTTAAAATAAACATCGTAGTAACAGTTAACATTAAAATCTAGTCTGGTATTTTAAAAGCAGCAACAGTTGCTTTCAAAAATATCAAATGACCATATAAAACTGAACTGGTTAAAAATATAAATAAAACATTTTTGTGTTCCCAGCTGTACTTTATTCTCTTATATATTTTTTTTATCAGTATCTACTCCATTTTAAAAGAAAATCTTTCTTGATAGGAAAGGATTCAATGTCTTCTCATGAAGTAACTGCCTTAGTTTATATCCCTGCCAGTATTTCAGTTCCTGAGGGGCTCGCAGTAACATGCTGACACCATTTTATCCATTTAGTTGAAAATGAGAGGAGAGTACCGTGCAGTTTTATGATCTTATCCCACTTGGCGAGATTTCTGGCACTCCTGGTATGTCTTACGCCCAGGGCATGGAAAATAGAAAATATGCTCTTGTGCTCTCCCCCTGTCTCTGCATCTCTGTGTCTGTATGTGTGTAACAGTTACAAACACCTACACAAAAATATTTGTCTGCACACTAAAATATATTTGTGTGTGGGTGTTGTAACCCCTAAGTGCTTGCTCTTTGCTTTTAAAAAACACCCAAACTGCTGTACCTGTCATCTCCATGCCTATCAGCAACACTGTTTACCTGTTCCTGGTGTCTCTCTCCTGGACTGAAAGGTCCGCTATGTGCACAGTGAGTCAGCAGAGCAGAGGGGAAGGAAGGCTTCAGGTTTAGTGGTTTAGAATAGGAGCCAGAGCTTGGCTCTATGATGAGTGACCTGCAAAAAGGTGGTGACAGAGTCACATACCCTCCTACAACAGTGAGGTATAAACTGATACAGACCAAAAGTCTTTTCCCAGTGGTATTAAATTCAGAAACATTTGTGAATAAGTCACTCCAAACATTCCTGCATTTTTACTTGTCAAGTCAGTTTATTTATATAGCACATTTAAGCACAACAGACATTGGCCAAAGTGCTGCACAGCAAGTCAAATTATAACAATCAAAGATATGATTTAAGAATAATAATAATAAAACAAGAGCCATCTTGTCCTATCACAGGTATATTGGTATTAGCATATATGTTCTTTAATATGCACAGTTATAGTTAAAACCATCCATTTTTAGAATTAAGTTCCCATTTAAAGTAAAGAAAACCAATAAAGCACAGTATGCTTTAAGGCTTGGCTACTATGTAACTGACATGTAGTTTCATAGTTTTTCATCCACCCCTCACTCACGATGTCATGGTCCTGGGTCTTTGACCCAGCCAGTTTGTCTGGACTTGTTGTTTTTTTTGAAAGGTCTAAGATAATTTATGTCCTAGTTCCCAAGTGTGTTATATTCTAGTGCCTCTGAGTTTATTTTTAGTTCTTGATTTTCTTGTTAGTTCCCCTTCATGTCCAGTCTGTCTCTGTCTCGTCTCCATGTCCTGTCTTCAGTGTCTCGGTGTTTCATTCTTTTGTCTCCATGTCAATTTAAGTTCACGTGTCTAAGTCTTAGGCTCAATGTGTGTGCGTTTGTGCTACTTTCTGTTTTGTTGTGCAAGTCTCTTGTCCTGTGTGCGTTATGTTCAGTTTTGCTTCCTGTGTCTCGTCAGTCAGACTCTGTTCAACCGTGTTCCTCAGGTGTGCTCCCTCTGCCCTGATTCCCTCCTGTGTATATACAACACAGTCTCACGAAAGTTTGTGAAATAGTCACGAAACGTCTTCTTTTGAGATTCGTGTTCATGAACACGAATTTTCATTTATTTTCGTGCTCAGTACCACAAAAATACAATTCGTCCTGACCAGCACAAAAATGAAGTCGTGCTGAGCACCATGAAACGAACATTCGGGCTGAGCAGCACGAAACAACATGAAAATCACTTCAACTTCAAAAACCACTTCATTAAACCCCTACTAAACAACCTCATACGACTTACATATTCAATAACACAAGGACACAACCGTGTCTGAAAAGGGTATGGTTAGGGTTAGGGCTAAGGATTACATGCAAAGGCAATAACAATTCCAATTCTTTACTTCGTGATCAGTAACACGAAACTCAACTCGTGCTGAGTAATGTGAAAATTTATGAAAATCCGTGTCTGTCAACACGAATCACAAAAACGTCACATTCCGTGACTGTTTCACAAACTTCCATGAGACCGGGTTGGTATAAGTATTGACTGTGTCTCTCTCTGTTCTTTGTCGTGTCCTCGTCGTATGCGGTGTACTCGTGTACTCGTCCGTGTGTTTCTCCCCAGTCTTAGCCTCTCAGCCAGTTAGTCTGTTCCTACCATGTTTGGTTATTTTGTTAATTCAGTTTGTTCTCAGCAATAAAGCTGTGTTTTAAGTTTAACTTCTGTCTGCCGAGTCCTGCATTTGGGTCCTAACTGGCAGAGTCCAGAAATCTGTGGGTTACATCATGGTATTTATGTCCATCTTATATATACAATCTACAGTTCTTTACAATACTTTCTGCAATGCCTGCCGCAGATGAAACGGGCTTCATTACTTCAGTGGTGGGAAGTAACCAAGGACAAATACTTCATTACTGTACTTAAGTAGAATTATCAGGTATCTGTACTTTACTTGAATATTTTTCTGACAACTTTTTACTTTTACGCTCTACATTTTTACTCAGATATTTGTACTCCTTACATTTTCAAAACAAGCTCAGTACTTAAGCCTGTTTTGGACTGCATGCCTTCAAACATCAAGCCTATTTGAGCCTAAATGGAGGAAACAAAAACAGAGAAAAGACAGTCTTATTGGTGTATCCATCACCGGGGCTTAATTTATGCATCATTTATAGTGCTATACTCAGGGGTTAAAGTGAGTAACAATCTGGAATGGCTTCTTTGGTGCCGATGTCCGTAAGTTGTGGTCGCAGTACTTCAGCATCTAGCTAGTGCTACGGAAGAGGAGTGAGCATAAAGTTTTTTTTTAAGTGGCAGTTATTTTCAAATGCAACATTTCTATCAGCTTAACACATATCAGCAAACACACAAACTGTTTCTGAGCAGTTTGTCACACAGTGTGTCTGCTAGCTAAAGGTACAGCTGCTGCATTTCCCAGGGAGAGAAAAGAATGAGAGATAAGTTCTCTCAGAGATGGAGAAAGATGTAAGAAAGACAGGACAGGAGAGCAAGAAGAGAGGTTATATTTAAAGGTAAGGACTGCTCAGAGGCATTTGATAAACTGATCAATTTAAAGCTTACATGTAATGTCCTTATTTTTTAAATCAGTTATTTGATCTGTATATGATGTGAAGTTGTGTTTTTTCACATTGCGAAACATCCTGCATAAGACACTGAGGTATACTAACTTTGTGTTTTCAAAGGTTGCATGAAAATACAAGGCGGTTTAGTGCAGGATAAACAGGTTAGGTGTGATGAATGTGCAGTGAAGCTCTGTGTTAGACTGGTGCACAGTGGTTGTAGTGTTCATGGTCAGAGTTAGGTTACATTGAGTATAGCAGAGATGAATTTGAATTTAAGTTGATGATGCTTAGATTCATTCACTGAATTCAACCTTTATACCAACTGCATACTGTCTAGTATAAAGACAGTATAAACATTATACTGTCAATGTAGGGGATGGAAATCAGCCAAGATAGCTTGTCTGCTTAGGTGTGGAGGCAAAGTCAAAAAAAGGTTGTTTTTCCATGTACTAATATCTAGAGTCACAGTTGGCAGAACAGTAGTTGGAGAACACAGCACAACCAAAATTATTGCAACCATGTGCAATCATCTTGCAATCTCCTCGCCTTTGAAATGTTAACTTCAAAGACAGGAACCAGGTCTGCGACCATTCGTAGTCAGTTGCAAACTTCAAAGTGACTTTAGTGAATCAGGACAGTGATAAAACGGGGATAAAACAGCAATAAGACTAAGTCCGTCTGCTATCAGTTTGTGATTCAGTGGGGTCAAGTTGGCAATTACATGCAATTTATTTGGGATAATATGGCAATTAATCGCTACCGTGAATCGCTACCTTATCGTGGTGGAGGGGTTTGTGCGTCCCAGGGATCCCAGGGGCTATGTTGTCGGGGGGCTTTTGCCCCCTGGTAG